>JANHFM010005725.1:60183-75870 GCA_032468115.1 Grayia smithii | reverse complement strand
GATGATAGATAGATAGATGATAGATGATAGATGATAGATAGATAGATAGATAGATAGATAGATAGATAGATAGATGAATGTAGATAATAGATAGGTGGATAGATGATAGATAGATAGATAGATAGATAGATAGATAGATAGATAGATAGATAGAGTTAAAAACCTCAATACCAGAAAATGATAAAAATAAAATACAGCAAAGTAAAATGAAATAAACATAAATATAGGAAAGAGAAAGTAGGGAATCTGGAGGAAAGGTAGGTTTAAAATAACTGAGGCAGTCAAGGAACATTTGGAGAGGAATAATACTGATACAATATTAAAGAAGGCTGAAGTCCGACCCTGGTTTACATACTGTGCTAAATCATGGTCTGTCTAACCATGGGTTGTCATAGCATATTAGTCTAACCAAGGAAGTATATTTAGTGCCAGGTATGAATTCAGCCCTACGGTTCCTGTGTAGTTATACATTATTCACACATACAACCATATTACTTGCTACTCTCTCCAATCAAAATGGGGGCAGTGAACCAAACCATAAACAGTTCCCAAATATTTTATTAAAAAGCAACTGCCAAAAACAATGGAGTAATATATGTCCACTCTACTGTTTAAGAATCTAAACAAATAGACAGTAACACGCTAGACTATTCAAAGCCCTGGATACAGACCTTGAGCCACCTGTGTTTTACTGTCACTGAATGGTCTATGAGGTTAAGGAATGCTGGTGACAAAATAATAATCATACTGTTTTAGTGAGCTAATACAGAACAGGGTTTTAGTACATGACAAAATGAAGGCAGGATCCACATCAGCAATAACAGCTGTCAATGTATCCTGCTTAAGCAATGTGAAGCATGAAAGTTATGCTGGGAAGTGTTTATGTTGAAAAGCTGAGTTTAAAGAGACTCTTCCAAACCTTGGGAATGGGAAGCTCTATACAGAAACTAAAACAAGGTAATAAACTACTGTAATTTTGCACAATTATTAGCACTGTAATCAGTGGTGGGTTGCTCCCGGTTTGGTCTGGTTCGCACAATCCGGTAGCGGTGACGTTGTGACGTCACCGAACTGGTTCTCTACGTCCCGGACTCGGGCCCACCCGCGCACCTGAACTTACTTTTTTTTGGAAAAAGTTTGAAAATCACGCTCTGCACATGTGCAGAGCACTTGTTTTGAGTTTTTTTTCCAGAAAAAACTTACTGCTCATGTGCGGTGGTGTGCTTTAGGCATGCGTGCAAAGTGAGCGCGCGCACGCAAATCGCACGTGTGTGCATGCATGAAGAGAACTGGTAGTAAAGGTAAGTAGAACCCACCCCTGACTGTAATATATATTTTCTCTGACCTACTGATAATTTATCTTTGGACAGATATGCTACATCAAAGGACGATCCATTTCACAACAGGAACAATACAATTGTGATGAGTGAATATGATTAAGGATTTCCTGATAGGAAAAAGTTCTGATTAGTTGGACTGGATATGCAGAATAGTTGGGAATGGAGTTTCTTAAGTGCAGAACATCAAACATTAACATCCACTACTGGGATCGGATCTTACTGATCCTACTGGCAATACTTGCAAACAGATTACTATATCATTTTCTGGGGCTATTGTAAACTATCTAAATTAAACCAGTCTTTCCCAGTCTGATTCCAAAATAGAAGATGGTATCAGTAATATGGAGTACCTTCACAACTGTCAAAAGTAAAAAAAAAAAAAGAAGGTAAAAGTTTTTAAAAGGGAATATATGAAAAACAGCCTAGAGAGGTATAAAAACAGAAACACAGGTGAATAAAATAATATATTTTTAAAAGATATATGTCTGTCTGTCTGTCTTTTATCTATCTATCTATCTATCTATCTATCTATCTATCTATCTATCTATCTAAACATCTGCCTATATTTTTCATAGATATTATTTGTCTGTTTTATCATATATATTCTGGAGGATGTGGGGTATTTTCATATGTATTAAGCTTCTCAAGAATGACCTTATCCTATTCAAGTTAATTTAATCCAAATGTTTGTTTTTATAGACCCTCACATCTGTTCCAGGTTCTGAGCTTATTTCTGGAGAACAGAGAGGAACCCACACCCTCAAAATGCAGAAGTTGTTTTGATATAGTCAAGGTGTCAGCTTTGGAAGCCATATTAGGAGGCTTCCACACTGCCACCTTACTAGCTGTGGGAAAGTAGGAGGGGGGGTTTGCTAGAGGGGGATATTAGACATAGCATTCCTCCCAATGGTCAAGGTCGGGCCGATCCTGCATCTGGAGAAGGAGTGGTGTCCAGATGGCCTGGAGGATGATTGGAGCATGTGATCGACTGAGGAGGGAGGAGATGGTTTTGGGGTTTTTCAGGTCCTGAGGGAAAACCTGGAACGCTCAGATTTGGGTTTTCCCAGATGTGCCAGTTTACTTGTCCGAATAAAGGAGAACTTTGAGAGATGGTTGTTTCAGAGTTTTTCCTTCGGTGAAGGATTTTCTGGAACGCTGACATAAGGTGATCTGTTAGTCACCTTCAAATGATAGCTTCATGGTTTGTCCTAGATCGATATTGTTGATAAGAAGCAGATTGTCACATGAACGCTAGCAAGATGTTATCCAAGAACTGTTGTTTGAAAGACATTTCAAGGTCCCATGCTTTCTGCAGAGCCTGAAGATGAACTGATAATTTCTGCCTAGATATTCTGTAGATTGATGTGACAACAGTGTATAATAATAAGCACAGAGGCGTTCTCCAAGGGAATCATACCAATTCACACTTTTTGTTCAAAACATAGTGTTCCTGAAATGGCAAACTCAGCCATTTTTAGCCACTGTTACAAAACAATTATCTAGTAATCCTGTATTGTACAAACTGAAATATTATTTATAGGAAAACTGTGAAAGCCAGGCAATTGAAAAATATAGCATTTCATTTCAAGAAAACACACAAAATCACTCAACAATCATGACTACAGCCTTAACAATATTCAGTAACTTTTTCAGTTTCTTATTTTGATGAAGATGTCAGTTTGATGGTCTCACTGTGACATATCATCCCTTTCTTTTGAACTCCAACAATAAAGTAAAAGCAGAAGAATTGCTTCCTGGGAATGGGCAGACTAACACCACCAGTTGACACATATGCATTTCAACTTCACAATTATCCATTAAATCAGAAGTCCCCAATCTCCGGGCCATGGACTGACTCTGGTCCGTGGCCCACCAGGAACCAGGGCATGTAAGCAAGCAAAACCCTATCCATGCATGTGTGGGATCCAGGCAATGCACAAAACCACTCTCCTTCCCCGGTCCGTGGAAAAACTGCTCTCCACAGAACTGATCCCTGTTGCCCAAAAGCTTGAGGATCGCTGCATTAAATAGCCTCCTATGCTCACTACCCAAAAAAACTTCAAGAAATGCAAGTTGGTGATCAAAACTCATGATACCATTCTGTGGAGTCTTCGCCCCGCCACCATCCCATGTACTGTGCACAAGCACACAACTTCATTTGTTAGATGTCTGAATAACCCAAGTAGATCAAAAAAGAATATTTAAGTTTTTAAGTGGGGGGAAAAAAGACTTGGAGTCCTTTGCAAAAGGCTTAAACAGAGATAGAATAGGATATTTATTTATTTATTTAGTTAGTTAGTTAGTTAATTAGTTAGTTAGTTAGTTAGTCAAGTACGAGGAAACAAGTAACAGTATAGACACATAAAAATTTGGCATAAGTAAAAGGATATAAATAGGCAGAACATAGCCATAAACACACAGAATGATTACATATAAATGGGGAACAATAGGACAGGGACGGTAGGCACGCTGGTGCACTTATGCATGAGAATTGGAGAGAGATGGTGTGGGCAGGAGAGATGAGAGAGAAAAAGGAATCACTCTTGGAGAGGAGAAAGTTTGTCCCCCATGTTTTTTCAAGAAAAATAACAGAACCCCTTAATGGGGAATTAGAAACAGACCATCACCCTTATGTGAATGCAAATTCTCTATCCTGAAAAATCTATTGTGATACAAGATCTACAGCCCTGTTAATTACGCCTTCCACTACGAAAACAGCTCAAGTGCGTAAGAGAGGGATATCCGGTCCCACAGCCTTTCGTAGCCTGGTATCTTCAGAATTATTAGTATTCCTAATTCTGAATCAACAGGGCCTGGCAATTGGGAATTTAGGGAGCTGAAGGTCAATAAATCTGAAGACTCATCTAGCTAGCATTTGTAAAAGAAAATAAAGTAATAGAATAACAGAACCACTGAAGAATAGCTTGCTGGTTTTATTTTTCTATGGTGCCTGGGTACCTTTGTATAACAACAACATAGAATAAAAGGTTGTATCTTTCCCACCCATTGCGCCATTCTAGCCTATTATATTTTGGCATATCACGAACTCCAGAAAGGCAGGGGGGAAAAAATCCCTCTAAGAACAGAAAATAGCAAATCCAAGTAGAATGGCTGGGTTTCCAAGTATTCCTACTATTGCTTTAGATAAAATTAGGAAACATCTCCTTTTTTTGTTATGGTGAATTAGTATCCTTCTAACCACTATCATCTCATGACATTACTATTATAAAGTTAGAAGAATTAATTAAAAATTAAAAGGAAGCTAACGAATAAAATCATCAATAATTAAACCATGTTAAAATGTCATTTTAAGGTCTTTATACATATTTGAAATAAGGTCAGTTCTCTCTATAATAGGGAATGTATTTCTGAGAGAAAGACTGTTATTTTCCCTCAAAAGTGACTTTTTCATTAATTACAGAGAGAAGAAAAATGGAAACAAAGAAACTGCCTTGATCTCCTATAGGAATTATAAATCCAGCAAGCATGCAAACACACTGCTAATTATTAAAGTGTAATTGCTGAAGTATAACTAAGAAAGAGAGTGGTCACCTAGGTAATATTTTATGGGTTTTTGAGACTCATGGAAAAGGCAATGGTGTCAGGTCTAGGCTAAAAAGGTTCAATGAAAGTAAATCAGTCACATCTGGGCAGGTGAGATAGATATGTAGATAAAGCAGATCTAGGAATCAAAATCAAAGTATTTGGGGATAATGCAATATTTATATTTCAAAAGAACCTAAGCTAAAGCTGGTTATCTGACTGGGTTATGCAGATTCATCCAATGTGGAAAATTGATGTATCAGTGCATTATACACACCCAGAAGATTGGGTTAAAATTGAATAAATCATGGTTAACTGGGAGTTGATATCATACAAACTGCTGAATTTATGGTTGAAGATCTTTGGACAGAGGGCATTGATAAATAGGTAGATCCAAGTGAGTTTTGAGAGATGAAACTATTCCTGCTGAAACAATTTCTTTCTAATAACTCACTGAAGCCAAGTGAAACTTTGGTTAAGGAGTACAATCTATAATGTGGTCACTTTCACTTCTTGTGAAGGAGCTGCCTCAATAAGCCTTTGTCAATGTTGCAGTATGGAGTTTCTGGTGGAACCATGAATCAAAGGATCATATTATCTTCTCTGGAAAGGAAGTTCCTAAAAAATGGAAGCATCATCTTCTTCCATTATTTTTGTTGCACGCTGATTAGCCCAAAGATCTACAATGTGTGGGTTGAGAAGCTATCTGCAACATTCCTCAGGATACAGAGTAAATTGAATGGCAGACATAATTCTCTTCTAACTTCACATAGCCATATTCCCCAGCATCTGCTACTTGAGGCAGTAATCTCACTGTGCTTTAGGACAGAGGCAGGCTGAACAATAATCAGGCATGTAAACTCTGCCTTTACATATTTTTTTAAATTCAGTAGTATAGGATAAAATATAACTTATGAACTCTTCACTTGCTCTTGTGAGCCAGTCACTTGTATGGCATAAGTATTTATTAGCATAAGTTGAGCTAATGAACAGTTATCTTTGTACCTGGCAGTATGTTTTCTTGGAGTCTTGAAGATAAATGAGAAATACTCTAGCATGCAAATAAATACATTTGGAAATAAGACCCTTAATGTATGTGTGTCTTTTGATTGTGTCACATATTTACAGCATCTCAGCAATGGTTTTGTGACTGCACAGTGGCTTTCCTGCTACTGATCACTAAGGTATGTCTCTGAGACAAATAAGATGATGTTTATCTTCATAACTTTAACTGCATTCTTCTAGGCAACTCCATCCTGCCTGGGATTCCTCTCATTGTTATGATGACATAACCAGGGCTTTAGAACCACTATGTAATGCTGTATGTAGCTCTTGAAGAGAAGGTGTGAAATAGCATACAAAAGGCCGAGTGATTCATATACCAACTAGTCTTCAAATGTGGCCTCTCAATGGCATGTGTACATAACCAGCACAAATAATTTGGAGTATGCAGGATCTGGAATGAGGTAGTTATGAGTTGGATTCAAATATAATTCATTGCACTTTGTTCCTATTGAAATCAGAGACAAACCATGATAAATCACATCCTACTGATTTACCAGAGATTCACAGCTAGAATTAAGAAGGCATCAGTTAAAAAGTATAATCCTTGAATTTTGTTGTTGGAATATTAGATTTTTATGTTTCCAGTGAAGTAAATGTGATTCTTAGCTCTTCTTGCAGTTTATACCTTTCTTAACTACAAGGCTCCACTGAGGCCAAGTGATAATAAATAAGATTCAAGATTGCAATATAAAGGAGGAAATCAAATATTCAGAAATAGCTATACAACAGTTTTTGAAGATGCTCATGTACTTGGTATGTGTGCTGCTGGCAATCATCTGCTGCATTCCTCATGCTGCAACAATATCGCAGTATGTTCGAGATATACACCTGAGTAATTGCCAGCTGGGAGATGGGCTGAAGTTACAGAGCCCATGGATAGGAAACTACATTCTATCACATTTATGCTGAGATATTAATTTATATTTTGATCTTATTCTCCACTTGTAGAGAACTGAAATTCTCACTGATTCCTTTTTGATGAAATACATTCTGATATAATTTTGAAGGATAAGGGTGAAAGATCATTGCAGTTTTAGGATGTTTAAGAATTTGGGGTAAGGTGTATGTAAGAAATCTTGCTTTCATACTACAATTAGGTTTTCAGCAATGTGAGGTTCCCTCGCTTTCCATATTTTCATTATAAGCTAAATGGAAAACTCACTAGATTTCTTCAGGTCAGCAAGCAAAGATGACCATGGAGATGAGAGATTAACGACTAACAAAAGTATAACAATATTAACAACTATCATGGTAAAAAAGCAAGATCAATAACTCCATTGAAAGAAGCTCTAAAATAATCTAAGAGTGAAACAGAATAATAGAGGTTTCTTTTACCAGGGAAAAATCCTTCAGGAAATGGCTGGCCTAATTTTGGTAGAATAATTGAAAGAGGAAACAATAGAATGTTTCTTTAGAAAGCATTTGTTCAATTAGCCTTCTTCCTTGTTTAGTGCACAACATTATGCTGATGTTTGGGAGCACTCTTAGCACATGTCTTATTTTAGAGTTTAAAAGTATAGTCATCTTTAGTGAACGCTTGAATTGTCTAGCTGTGGTACTTACTGAGATGCTTATTAGGAGTCTTTTAGTACAAAGGTACTTGTGCAGTGTTTATCTTTCATCAAGAGGCTTCTTTTAGCTGCTAGCACAGTGCAAAAGACACCTGAGGCTGTATCATGATGATTATGCCATTGACTAGGCATGCTGCTATGGTATTTAACAAACCACAAATCTTGTCAATCAAATGAAGATCTAAAGGTTTACTGGCTCTCTTCAGATTTCATTGTGTCAGGAGAGAAACATTCCTTAGACACTTTTAGCATTATTGTCTCACTACAACCAACCACTGTGTCACCATTTACTAGTTGCTATTTTCAGTATAGTAGTGAATCTACTAAATATATTAGTAAATACACTTAAGCCTTTGAAGTAAGCAAAAGAGCTCATCCATGAGCTGTAATCACCCTACTAATGTAGAGCTTATAGCATATCAATGAACAAATGAAAGTGTTCATAATCCTATTATAAACAAGGAAAAGCGATGAGAATTTCTAACTTTGAAGAGATTGGTAATCCTTGTTAGCAACTGCCTTGGATAATTATCATTTGCAAATTCAACAGTAGTAATAAACAGTAGTAAACGGTAATTAAAAAATCATTTTATGGTCAATGAATGCCATAAATTTCTGAGCCTGAACCAAAGTGAGAGTAATGTTAGCACTGCTGCACAAGAACATTTGTTGTTGTTTTTTTAAGTGAGACAAGAGCAACCAGCAAACTTTGCAGGATCTCTCATTCTTTGTCATGTGGTTCACTTAGCGACCATGTTTCTAACCCACCATTTTTCAGAAACAAATTGGGGTTGCTGAATGAGAACTACCTGTATTGATGAACTAGCATCATACCCCACTATAATGCTCAGTGGTGAGAGATGAAGGGACTCGCCAATTATCAATACTTAGAAAGCCATGATTTGTTTGTCATCATCATTTTCTAAGTGTTTCAAATTAATAAGCAAAGCTTTGGAAAACTGAAAAAAAAATAGATGCATGGCTAGCTTTATTTGATACAGTAGGAAGACAATCTACATCAGCACGATTGGTTCTTTCCTCTGTCACTTGGCATTGAATAGTTGCATGTTTGTGGATCTTTCTTACAGAAACATTTTGTCATGCTTTGCTCTGCTGCATGTGTGAAGGTTAGTCAAGGATGCCCATTTCTTCAGTGGAAAAAGTCTTGTCAGCTCTTTCTCCTCTAGTGGGTAGCCAGCATCTTCATACAAAGCATCTTTTTACAAATTCCTGATGCCCGGAGCTGATACATTCAAGAATCAAGCCAATGCCATCATTACATTTATTGTACATTTTCAGGTATTATTGTAGATTATAGATAAACAAACAGCGGGCTCAAAGAGATGCAGTGATAAGATATACTATGCATTAGCAGCTGTTTTTAATACCAAAGTGGTTTTTCTGGACACTCACAGAAATTTAAGACAAGAAATAATGATGCTGGAGATCTCCTGATCAGGCAGCAGTTAATTAATGATTATCACATTCAATATGAACAATTTCTAATCATATATTTTCCATGGTTTTTTTCTAATCTTTCTTATCTACTAAACAAAAAATATGTTTTGCTCCAATGGAAGAGACACTGCATTTAGGCCTAAAATGTTTTCTCAAACAAGAGTCCTTTTAGGAAATAAAACATTCACGCTGAATCAATGTGTAAAAGGGAATGTCTGGAGGCTGCATTACCAAGGATGCTACTCTGTCTAACGCATTTGAGTTCATTGTAGATATCTGCAAGAAGGAAATGTTGGCCTGCAGCATCAACATAATTTCAGCTGCAGGAGGTTCTGAAGAGACTCTTTCGTATACTGAATAAAATACAAGACTTCCTTACTGCAAGTGCTTGAAATAAACACATAGCTATCATAGGTGGGAGCATGTGGGTGCACATGATGTTGGGGTTAGGAGTAATTGTTGAGAGACAGTTTGGTTTAGTGGTTAAGGCACCAGGCTAGAAATCAAAAGCCATCAGTTCTAGTCAAGGGTTAAATATACTTACCTTCCCTACCGATTCAGAAGTGCATGCTCTGTGCACGTGTCACATGCATGCTTGGATCCTCCGTGCATACACAAAGCCTTCTGCATATGCGCAGAGGGTCAAAAACTGGTTACTTCCTGGTTAAGGAAGTAACAATATCCGAGCGGGTGGGCATAGCCTTGCACTGCCACTGCTATCGGTACTCCGAACCATGTGCCACTGCCGCTACCAGTTAGACCGAACCTGTAGCATTTTACCTCTGATTCTAATCCTGCATTGCTCATGAAAGCCAGCTGAATGAGCTTGAACCAGGCCTCCCGGCTCACCTCACTGGGTTGTTGTTATGAGGAAAATGGAAGGAGAAAGATATGTTGGATATCTTCACCACCTTATTTGTAAAAATAATAAAGATGGGATATAAATAAATGTGTGCTCATCTCATTCATACAGAAATGCAAGAAATGGTTGTTGCTTCTGAACATTCTGTTAATCTATCTGCCTTTCTATCTTTAATATTAATGTACCCGATATGTGACTTGCATTCTATAAAATAAGGGCAAAATTTGTAAAAGCTTTTCTGTTGAATGAAGAGAAAACATTGTCTTTTATATTCCCTCTAGCATAATAGGACAATTATTAGCACCATTCACAGATAAACTGTTACCTGTTTAAAGCCTACATCTTCTTTATTTATCCGGAGAATCTTACAAATAAATCATAGGTAATAGTCTTGTCCCGCTGCATTCACTAATTTGAAAGCAAATGATACAGCATCATATCAGCAAAATGTTCCAAAAATCTTATTTTTTTCACGAAGCAGTACGTACAGCTCTACAATAATCTATGCAATCTAAAACTTGCAGGAGTCTGACTGGACAAATAAAGCTTTTGAGCATAAGAATTTGCTTGCAGAATTGAGACACTGACTCAAATAAGTAAATCAAGCCACCTGTTGCAAGACAAAACAAGCAAGCACAAACCTATTTTATTTTTATTTTTATTTGTGGGGGAGGGCTCAGCAGTTAGTTTTTGAGGAATGCATTTTTAAAGTCTCTACGATCTTTATTAAATTTAAAAAGGCAAGTATTTTTTAATGTTTTAAACATTCTATCTGCTCAAAGGAAAAAAATCAGTTAAATTTCCACATATCCTTATGTAGAACATTTGTTTGGAAATGAAATTACTATCTTAAACAGTTCCATCTGGGTATATATTTGTCTGAGAGAAAGTATATATCTATTAATAATTTATTTCTTTGAATACAGAAACTAGGTTTGATGTCTTCATTCACAGCAATATCCATGTTTGTACATGGATGTACAAAGTGATGCTCAATTGTGATTAATGAGCTAGACTTACAAGACTTCAAGATTCATCTCTGATTTGTAAAATTCCCCTGCAATGTTAATTTTTCCAATTTGAATAGACTAAATTTAATGACACTGAATAAAGATTCCTGCAGTGGGTCATTCATGTTCTTGAACATTGGTACCCACACACACAAAGGTTGGTTTTTAGTCATCCCTGGATTCATTAACATTTAAAGCTGATCATCATTGCTTAATTGACATAATTTCTTTATATGCATTTTTTTTCCAACCTTAAACTCAGATTCTCTAAAAGTCAAACTCTTGTGAAGTTTCCCAGGTTACTGTATTTTGCCCTAAACCTTTCTTTCTGTTCTTTCAATGCCCCATTAACAAAAGCACATGATGGGTGGTACATCAAGGTCAGGGGTGTGTTCGAAAGTGACATCAACAAAAGGAGACAATAAAAGGGCTCCTTAGCTACTGAGAAGTTCTATTTAAAGTTGCATTTAAGGAGTCTTTTAGACCAATTAAGCAGTCTTCAAACCAACTTCTGCTTGCTGAGATTTATCTAAAGGAAGAACCAACTTAAAAAGCTATCTGGTAAGAATGCTCTATATTTTATTTTGAAAGTTAATTTCCATATATGTGTATAAAGCTGGATTAAAAAGAAATGTAGATAGGAATATGAAATATCTGAATTATATTTATGTTTAGGTTGTAGTAAAGGTAATGTATATAAAGAAATTGTAAATCACTTAATATTTTATTTAGCACTGCTATAGCACCTTCATAAAAACTTTAACTGAGACTACACATTTCACCGACAATCAAAATTAACACTGCAATCTATAATTGGGTTTAGAATTAAATTTAAGTTACATTTTACTTCTTGAATCTATATCAATTTTTCTGTCCCCCCCCCCCAAGAAAATCAAATGGCTTTGTCAATAAAATTTCCAGTGATAATAATAGGTTTAGGATGGTATAAATGCTTTCAAGAACAGATTTTTGATGCCTACACATTTTCCGGAGGAAAAAAAATAAAACGAAATGCCTCCTACAGCTAAAATAGGAAGATTATGAAAGGGGGGGAAAAAGGCGTTGCAGTATCATTTACAGCACAATGAATTTCTAAATGATGGGAGGTTTATGTTAGGGACAAAATTGGTTTGATTGCTCCAGTCAAATTAATGACTCACAGTCATTGGTTCAGTGAAAACATTTATCCAGATCAGGCAAGGTACACCGCATGGGCCAAATCTGATCCTCCTACCTGATTTATGCTACCCTTCTACCGCCAATAGCCATTTAATAGTTAAGTGAATGCCTTATTTTTTTCATTTGAAATCAAAGTTACCTCAGTAACAACAGTTACTGTTCTTTTATGCCTGTGATTTTAGATTTGACTTTAATTTTCTTCACAGATAAAGAGGTTAAATCTGTCAAATTTTTCATTCATTGGATCGAGTTACCGGTAATTTTAAAGATTAAAATTAATAGATCTAAGTGTTAGATGGGAAATATTTATATGTATCGAAGAACATGCATGCAATATACAGCATATGATTTTGAACATCCTGTTCTAGATGTTTTCCCCCACTCCCACTTTCATCCATACTGGATTAAAGCAACTCAAAGCCATCTCTTAAGTCTTACTCTTAATTATCTACCTGGATGCACATCAAAAGGCAGATAATCAGTTCTGTCCAGTTAACATGAGATGAGATAACAACAGCTGTTAAAGCAACCATATTGACTGCATCACCACATTTTAAAACCACATGATCCATTTAAGTTATATAATCAAGAGATTCACTTTGGGTCTATGAATACTAATTTTACCAAAACTAAGATAATCTCTATTTATAAAAAGATTTTGCCAAAATAAATGAATAAATAGCTCTTCAATGAATGCATAATTTACTGTATGCAAGAATTTCAATAGAAGAAAATGTGATATCTGCACATTTTCAATAAGACTGAAATAATTATCCATGAAAATAACATAAGGGCGTAGCAAATAAATAATGGGCAGACTTATTAATTCCACACTTTGTATGTTTCCTGAGAACAACTAGATGGCTGTTGTTGGAAAGAGAATGGGAGGTATGATATTATTTATGGTTTTATACAGCAGAATAGTGTTTATTAAAAGCATTCTGCCAATGTGACCTCCACTATATAAATAATTTCATCAGAATTAGTGGGTTAGTTATCTCTTAATTAATGAATAGATGCAGAATGAGTTCTCTTTTGTATGTATTATGCAGATCTACACCAATATAGAGCAAACTGGGATATACATAAAAGGGATTTGGGGGAGAGAGTCTCATGACCCGAATGAAAAATTGTTTGAATTGACATTTGCTATTGCTTAAATATGTGTGTATTTGCCTAGCTGACCAGGCCAAGGCCTATTCTAGTTCAGCATTTTGCTCCTCACAGTGGTCAACCAGATATCCCTGGGGTGCATGATCCGAGGAGATGGAGATGAACCCTTCTCCTACCTTTGTTCCCCTGCAATTGATATATGAAGGCACATTTCTCCCCCCCTCCCCAAAAAACCTTTGGATGAAATATTGCATTATCAAGAATTGTCAAGATATAATAGTCATATTATCCATTGATTTATCCAACCCCCTTTTAGAGTGAACCAAATGGCCACCAGGTATTGTGAGTTAAATATACACTGTGCGAAGTACTTTCTTTTGTCAATTTTAAATTTATTTCTGGTTAGGGACAAGCTCTAGTCCTAATGATTTCAGAAAACAAAGGAAAAATTATCCTTATCTTCTTCTTCTATGCCATGAAGAATTTTGCACACTTTGCTCATATTTCACGTCAAACTCCTTTTTACTAGGTGCGACATTCTAGGCTAGGGTTGTCAAGCTTGCGGCCCATGGGCTGGATGCATCACGCGCATGCCACACCCATGCCCAGTTTAGCGAAGGGGGAAAAAAGTCCTGATATGTCACATGATGCCGCTGTGATGATGCAAGTTTGACACCCCTATTCTAGCCTTTTCTCATAAGAAAGGTAGTTTTGGTTGCCTATTTCTCGTGGTGGGAGAGAGGTTCAATTATTATATATTTTTCCAAATTTAGTCAACAGAACTGTACACAGTATTTTATTGGTGACTGGAAGCCTCTTATGGATTTCTTGTATAAAAATGAAAAAATGAATTTGAGATCAATAGTTTTAATGATTAGAAAAGATAGATTATAGAAGAGGAACAAAATGATATACCAGTAACTTTGGAGAGAAATGTTAAAATATATTTGTACACATAATTGCTGTAAAGACTATAGGATGCCTCTTTATATCTTTTTTCTTTCTTTTCTATTTTTCAACTTTTTTCTTTCTTGCACTTGTTGCCTTTTCTTTTTTTATATTATTTCTTGTTAGTTTTTAATCATTTAAACATTTTGATAAATACACACACACACACAGTATGTACAGTATACAATATTGCAGAGGATATTATTAATAGATTTACTGTATATCCCATCTTTATTCTGAACAACTCAAGGTAATGTTCTGCCTCCTGCTTTTTCCATAGCTATTATGGGTTGGCTTGGATTGAGAGCAACTAGTCCAAATCACCCCAGTCACTTTCCATGCATAAAAGATGACAAGGGGTCACAATCCTCTGGTTTCTAGTCTTCTAATCTTAACCATATGCTGTCAAATATGGAATTAATGAGTTAATGAAATAGTGATAATGTTCTAGACTGTGGTCCTTGTCATGTTTGCTGACTTCCAAATCTATTTGGATGGAGTGGTATGAGATGTGGAAATTATTAAACGAGTTAAAAGTACTTCATATCTATTTAATGTGGATATAACTGGAGCTAAAGAAAGGTAAGGGATATGATGGAGAACCATTAATATTGGCTGGGTCAATCTAAATTTTTGGCAGCAATACAAATACCATATATTGTTATCTTTTAAAAAGACTGGGGAATCTAAAGCATAGCAAATATTAAGACAAATATTTGTTATTAATTTAACCCCCAATTCTCTCCTTTCTTCATATTAAATAAAGAAACACAATTTCCATTTATAAATAATGTTCCCGTCATTTCTACGATTTTGATTACACAATTCGGAAAATTTTATCTCTGAAAATGTATTTTGACTTTTCTTTCAGTTAATATGACTTCAACCAGGGATATGACTAAATCTGCATTCATTTTATATGCCATCTGTTTCTTCATAAATTCTGATGGAAAAGCTGTGATGTAAGTATATAACTAAGCTATACCTTTCCTGGGAGATTGACAAGTGTCGAAAAGCAACAAAAGGAAAGTTTAATCTCTGGTGTTTAGTTGCAGGAATTAGTTTAGCTAGTGCTATTTTTCACCTTTCAAGCCTTTTAAGGTGTAGTATTGGACAGTGTGTTGCTAGAATCAAATCTGCTTGGCCAGTCCTAACACCCAGTGTCTTTGCTAAAATGTCTTTCTTATGAAAAGGTGGAAGGGTAGGGTGAGCATCAGAACTACCAAGCTCTTAAGTAGATCCTTTAGAGCAGGGGCCATCAACCCCGTGGCTCTGAAGCTGCATGTGGCTCTTTCATCCCTCTGCCATGGCTCCGTTGTTGGTTGGTTCCACAGTTGATAGGGCGTTTGGTTAGGACAGTTAGAAGAAAAAGGACACCGTGCTAGGAGGAGACTCTATGGTGGGGGAACCAGACTTCTAGTTAGCAGAGGAAAAAAAGATGCCACACTAGGAGGAGACTCTATGGTGGGGGGGAACCAGACTTCCGGTGGCAGAGGAAAAAAGGATGCCACATTAGGAGACTCTATGGTGGGGGAACTGGACTTCCGGTCAGCTTCAGTATTGAATTGGAGGGGGGGGGTGTTCCCGGTTAGGACCTT
>JANHFM010005725.1:39276-56912 GCA_032468115.1 Grayia smithii | reverse complement strand
TTCTCATCCAAGAAGCTGAAGAAGCGAAACGTCTTCAAAGGAAAACCAGAAAGTCCAGTTGCCTCTTGCAAAAAAGAAGAAGAAGAAGAAAAAGAAGCAGCAGCACCTTTGGGACATCCAGACCTTGTGTATAGCGCGCGTGTGTGTGTGTGTGTGCGTGCGCTTTCAATAGATGGGAAGCTCGCTGGAGCGCAGGAGGAGAAGAAGCCCAGTGGTGGGAGAAACGACAGTTTCGGAAACTTGACAGTTTCGGGACGACTTAGGCAGTTTAAAGGTAGTATCGACACCACAACAGGTAGGGTGGCACAGTCGGCGAAGGTGGGTTTCTTGAAGCGGAGACCTCGGGAGGGAGGAGTCTTTGGATATTAGTAGCTCGGGTTGGTAAGTTACGTTTTGGCTTGAGCTCCCCGAGCTTGGCGATTTGGTTGCAAACGTTTCGTCCCCATTGGAGGAGACATCCTCGGCGCGCTTTGGGTTGTGCTTGTCTGGGGTGGGGAGGGAGGGAGGTGGGGAGGGAGCACTCACTGGCCTTTAAATAAATACCTTGCTTAGTCCTGGTCTGATTTAGGGTTGTGTGTGATACTTGGGAGGAGTAAGTACTTGGGAAGGTTTTTGTAGGTCGCTAGCTGGGGCTGTGAGGATGCTGGTTGGATGGCGTCGTGGGCGATGGTGTCGTCCTGGGCTGCCACAACTAGAACGGCTCGCCAGGTACCGGTGTACGACGTAGACAGGTGTGGGAAGGATGACGGGGGATGTGGGATGGTGGCATTGTGGGGGGGGGCATTGCTGGTGGCAATGCGAGGCTGGGCACTGCTTTTTTAGATGCGATGGGGGTGGCAGAGGGAGAGGAGGGGTGTGATTTCCATTGCGGCAAACGCGGAACAAGCCGTTCCCGAGGGAGGAAAAAAAAATAGGTAATTTGACGCCCAGGATGAAGGTTTCCTGTTAACCTCCACGCATCTGGTAACCGACGTTAGCTTTTGGAGGGCTTGTGTGCGTGGCAGTTCCTGCGAAAATTGCCTTGTCATGTCTTCACTCCTACTGTTTTGCGCAATTCTGTACTGTGGGGCCACCCGCTTGTACTTTTCCTTGTTTTTCGAGTTAATGAAGTGGTGATCCCGTTTAAGAAACCCTATGAAGGGAGGCCGGCGTGTCTCGTTTTGCCAAAAGCTTTTTGCTGCCCTGTATTGTTTCCACACTTGTGGTGGAAAATTCATTGGGAAATGCTGCATTGTCTTTAGATAGTTGCCCTGTGAATCCAACGGTCACAGTTTGCCTTGTGAATATCTTGTTTGTGGTGAACATGGTGCGAACGTTATATTTTTGGAGTTTGGATGGCTGCTCTGAGTTAATTCCAACAGTTGGTATCCAGGGACAAGGTTTTCAATATGCTTAACATTTACCTTCATAAATTGTATATTAACTGAGGGTGAACCTCGGTTTATCTTAACTGTGGGACTTACTCAATGAGTATAATAAAAAGAGTCACAAATTATATAATCCATATTAGTATTAAAAATCCAGTGCATTATAATGACACTGTCATTATTCTTTTTTTGTCATGTATTTTGGGACCCTTGAGTAACAATTTCAATTCTCTATTTCCTTAATTTAAATGTTAGTATGTTACATAATATATTTAAAGCATTGGTTAGCACTCTAGTGATTCTACATAAATAGACATTTGAATAGGAGAAGTTTCCAGTCACAGACATTTAGTATTCCATAACCACCTTTCCAGGGCTGCTGATTTTAAGAATGAGACTGAGGCAGTGTGAGAAATTTCCCTTTCTCCCTTTCATTAGATAATAACTTCTAGTGGAAAGTCATTGGATATTTGTACTTTTGACACCATCTATACCTTTATAAAGATTTTAACTAATGTAACTCTTTGAATAGGTTAAAAAATAGTCCTTTAGTTAGTATTGTCTAACAAAAGTTGCATATTAATCATTAATCATTTATTTTCATAGTACAACTGCCTTATGGGCATACAAGATTTTCCTTTCAAGTTTTTTTAGTATTAATTCATCACTGGGTTTGCTTGAAATCTTAAAAAATCAGTATTTTCTTTTACTATTCCAGAGATTCAGATTAATCATTAAAATTGTACAGTGTAAAAACATAGGATTACTGTTCATGCATGGGCTAATACACAAAAATATTTTTAAAAATACTTAGGTACTGATGTGAGCAATTCTTTGTCTTCTAAATTATAAATTACTTGTAAAATGTACATTCATTGTAATACTGCAGAAATAATCCTGATATTTTTATTCATTTGCTGCTAATAAAAATTTCCTTTAAAACCTGTGAGTGATTTAGATATTTTTGGCCCTTGTACTTGTAATATGTAATATTATGTAATATTAGTAATATGATGCTATAATTCTATTTCATACCTATATTTTATTTTGGGTCATATTTAATGTAATTTTGTACAAATTAAAATCATGCACAATTGCTTAATAGCAAGATTTTAGTTGGTTTTTATTAATTAATTAATTTATTAATAAATAAAAATTATAATTCTTTTCTATAACATGTTAGTTATTATAATAGACAATATAATAGACATTTGCTGCCTGAAGTCAGTTAATTTATTTCCTGGTGTGACTTTATACTTATTTGCCTTTAATTTGTATTATTGATTTTTTTTGTTTTATTTGGTAATGTGCAAAGATTTCTAATAAGATAATTCCTAATTCTTAGATAGCTACAACTACTGCTCTGAATGAACACTTTATCAATTGTAATAGCATTATATGGAATATATGAATACTTAATCAGCTAAAACAGTCTCTATTCATCAGCAGAACATATTAAAATCCAGTTTGAAGATTAAAACAGCCTCCTTTCTAAGAGCCATGATATTTGGCCTTACGTTTGTATACATTTCACTTAATCAGAACCTAAAGTAGACCTGTTGGTATTGCCTTTATTTGATCTAAAATATATACTTTTTACATTTGAAGTTATGTTAGGCTTGTTTGTTAATAGGCCTATATGCCTGTGTTTTGATTGGCTTACTCTGGCATTTTATCTAAGCAGGCAGACACATCTGGGCAGTTGGACGAATTTAGAAAAATAGCACCAATTCACTGTTACTTTTTTCTAAGACTGCCTTTTGGGCCTATGAAACATCTAGAAGTGCATTCGATGAAATAAAGATGATGTTAAAATCTGCTGCTTTGTTTAACAGTATAACAATCCTTCTAATTAATTGTATTTAAAAATTAAAAAAAAAATAGAAGGGAATGAGGTCTGAACTGCCAGGTACCAAAGGCAGTCTTTACAAGAATACTTGTATCTAGCTGCTATGTTTGGGGGTCTGTAAAACCTTCCAGTGAGAAATAAACTGACTGACTGATGTTTTCAAGGATATTGTTTTCTATAGTAAAGACCAACAATATGGCCAATTTGCTCTTATGGAACAAGCATGTTTCTCATGCAGACCTGGTTTCTGTCAAATAGTTGTAGTGAATGAGTATAATTTTATGTATCCCCTTAGATTTTTCAGAATTCTAACTAGATTTTCTGTAATGAAATAGAATGGGCTATGTTTGATTTTGAACTACCTATAGCTTATTTTAAGAACATGGTTTTTGCACCATGGCTTAGTGCATTTGTTATGGAACTGTAGTTAATGCAAATAAAGCCTTGTTTAGGTATAGGTCAATTCAGGTAGAAATAATTTTTAAAACAATATATTCCTTTATAATTTCTGTTTTTATTGATCAGGTTATTAATTTTGGGTTGATACTTATTGAAAACATGTTTTGTATAAATCATTAAATTATTTTAAAATAATCAAGATTTTTAACAATGTTGAATGGAATTTCATTTTAATTACCGGTATATATTTGGATATTCAAAAATGTGTAAAAACAATATATGAACTTATTAGAAACTTGAATGGTATATTTAGTATAGATTTGCGTTTCTGAAACTTGTCTCTGGTCTTTTTCTATGTGATGGTTCTTCTGAAAACCTTGTGTATTCATAAATTGCTGGAACCAGAAAACAGAATATTGTTATAATTTTTGGCTAAAATATTAGCCAAAATCCTAGCTAGATTTTCTGTAATAAAATAGAATAGGCTATGTTTGATTTTGAACTACCTACAAAATATATTCTGTAAGGCACCTTTAGCCGCCATAGGCGAACAGGCGGCAATATAAATTTAATAAATAAAATAAAATAATAAAATAATATGCTTAAAACTTTGAGAATCTGATTAATCAAATAATTATAGCAATTGTTTTTTAAAATACCTGCATCATTGTAAAATATCCATAAAGGCAGCTTCCACTGGACACAACACCACTATCACATTTTATTGAATGATTCATCAGTTAAATGGTTGTAATAATTGTTCAGACAGCAATACCACATCTCATAGGGTGCTAATTTGTATTTAATTAATAAAAACCGACTAAAAATGTTGGGTTACAATATGATCCATAATCCTAGCTTGTTTATAAACATAGTCCATCTTTATCCAATGAGGACATAGAAAGTTAGCTTAATAAGAGAAGGATAGGTTTGATGCTTCATGTTGCTTCATGTTGCTTCTCCTTTCCTTTAACTTACATGAGTTCCAGCCTTTTTTTAGCAAGGAATGAATAAGACTGACCATAGGTATGTGCTCATGTTGTACATTAATATGTTGTTATACATTGTTGGCTAAGAATGGTGAAATGCTGACTTCTTTGTCATTATTGTGTCTAGTGGTTCTAGTGGTTTTGTTTAGATTAGCCTACTCCCTTATTTAGAGGAATAATGGAGCTGTTGCTTCAACTAGCAAGTGTGACACTTTTGCTAAATAATTCAATTGCTTACATTAATTTTGAGCTTGATGCTTTTTTAATAGATTTTGATGTGACAATAGAGATAATATCTTGTAATGTTATCTGAGATTAATTTGAACTTTGGGAAACTTGAGGGTTCTCTCTAGTATGAAAGTTGGTACATATGATCAGAGACAATGCCCTTCCTGATTCCTTCTAGCATTGAGTAGATATGTCAGTGGTTGGATCCAAGAGATGGCTAAATTGCTTCTTTCTGAGAAAACATGATCCTGTCTGTCTTGAAAAAGGTGGTGGCTTGAAGAATCTCCTATATTAAAGAAAGTCTGATCTAGCCTTGTTGGAGAATTATTGCCTTACTGCCAGCTTCCCTTTCTTGATGTTCTTATTTCTTGTTCAGGATTTTCCCAGGAGCTTTTGATACTATCATGGTATCCTACTGGACTACCTTTGGGGTAAAGAGATGAAAGTACCTTTCTGCAAAAGTTCTTCTCTTTTTGGGTGGTTTCAGCTGATACTGGTGGGTAAGGCGTGGTCAGGATGGCAGTAGCTCTAGCACATATATATGAAGCTATTGAGAGAAGTCATATATTTCTTTGGTCCAAGGTATTTTAAGTCCACTGATGATAGTCAGTTTTTCATTGATGCCCCAAGCCTGACTGGAAATATTGTAGAACATTTCCAGTCAGTCTAACGCAGTTTGTGGAGTTGTGATGGGTATAAACAAGCTTAGATTTAATCTCAATGTAATGGATTTCTAGTTTTTAAGAACATGGCTTCAGGGCTGCAGTACTAGCTCTGGATAGGGTTACCAACTTTATGTAGTGTTATGCCTGTAAGTTGCTTGTGTAACAATGGTTTCCATTGTTCTTCCCATGTACAATTCTGTTTATGTCCCACTCCAGAGATTCTAATAACTTTTATGCAAATTGAAGTATGCAGAAGAAACATATAGATAGTCCTCATGTCCTCTTTTCTTTGGGAGAGGACATGATCACATTTACCTTGAAAAGGTAGACGTTGAAGAAACACCTATTGAAGAAAATCTGATCTGACTGCGTTGTTTAGAGACCATTTGCAGTTATGTTGGTAATGAAAAACTAACCTTGCAACCACTCTTTGTGTTTATGAGCTTTGTTGTTCTGCAAAGCAAAGGAAAGCTGAAATAGAATCATAAATTCATGATGCTTCACTTTGCAATCACTTCATTTAACAACCAAATATTGCTAAGCACATTGATTTGTGCTTAAGAAATTGTAAGCCGCCCTGAGTCTCCGGAGAAGGGCGGCATATAAATTGGAATAAAAAAAAAATTACTGGCTCTAATTGTGGCTGCTAAAAGACTGCCTTTATGGCAAGTATTATTCTAAAAGGCACAATTGAATACAACTCCGTATATTCAAAATTTTCTCAGCAATTGTGAATGTTAAATACTTAAATGTTTTCATTTAGTTTATGACTCACATTTTTCACATTTCTGCAGAATTGCGTCCTAATTTAGAAGTTATTTGTTACTGTTTCCTTGTGTATTTGTTGGTGACTCGATTTTTTTAAAATCTGAATTTGGATTCTGGATATCTAGTTACATATAACAGGGTTACATTCCACCCCTAGCTTTCAACTGAAATTGTTTTAACACCTTCCAGCTCTGTGCCTTCCAATGATATTAAGTAGAAAATTTTTGGAATTTCCTTCTATCTATCCCCGCCCTCCCATTGCCTGTTGTCCTCATTTCCACTCCTTTAGCCCCTGCCCTAGTCCTATTTCCTCCCCCTCCACTGCCTCTTTGTTCAGACTGCTTACCTTCTGCAGTGGTGGGTCCAGAGTCCGAAAGGCAAGCTGACCGGAGTTTTCAGCGGTCCCCAGCCAGCCGCCGCAGTCACAAAGCAGCTCTCAAAGTGGCAATGGCTGGCTGCAGGCTGCTGAAAAGTACCAGTGGAAAAAGCTGCTGCCATTGCCACCATGTTCTTCACACATGTGCATCTCGTTGGACTTGCAAGGCAGCAACAAACATGGCGGGTGGGGTGAGCAAGCAGCAACTGGGGGACCGGTTCGGGTGGGCGTGGCAGGCCAACCATCACTACTGGTTCGGTGACCTTGGCTAAATTTCCGCCAATGGTTCAGGCAAACTGGTGCGAACCGGCTGAATACCACCTCTGATACAAACATATATAGATATCATCGTGCAAATATATTCCACATATTCTGAAAATCACAGGCTTTCACACTCTGAATTTTGCTTGCTGGGATTAGACCAGGAACTTTTTTATTTGTTCGTCTGACTTGTTCTTTGAAATGAAAACCTTAGATTTTTCTTTGTATTAATGTAATTGAAATATTATATTGGGGGCTGAAATATTATGCTTAGAATAATTAACATATCTTCCTTATTTTGAACATGCAATTTCTTGACATAAATTTTTCACAGCAATTGTCTTTCTCTCCGGTGTTTTAAACAAATGACACAGGACTTTTATTAAGAATCTTTTGCTGTGAATTCCTGTCCAGACAAATTACTATATGCTGAATGAATTCTGGTGTTTCTGCTGAAATGAAAGCCTAAAGAATGAGGCATGAAAGATAGGTGACAGTAGAAACATTTCAGATGCTTTATTAGTTTATTAAAATCTGACAAGCGGGTAGGGCTAGAAATAGCTTCACAGATGGCACTTGGCAGTATACCAAGCAGCTCTTTCCTTATGCGTTCTTACACTATCCATCAAATATGCCAGCCAATGGCAGCTTAGAAAAAAGGAAATGGTAAGCATCAATTCAGCTTACTGGAGGCTGTGAGGTTAGACGTCAGTGCTGCACTGTGCACGGCTGAGTCAGTGGCTGTGAGAAAATGAATTGAAATAATATCTTGGGGGCTTACCTCTCTGAGCACTTAATGGACTGAAAAGCTGTAACAAGAGTGTTACCCTTGAGATGGAGAAGAAAAGAGGATGCTAGAAAGTGAGGCTAATAATGCTGTAGACTATTGAGAGGAGAATGGAAAGAACAAATATGCTGAACTTAGCAAGTAATGCCAGAGAATGCTGAACTGGCTTCTAAACCTGCAGGCTGGAGAGGAGCAGATTTCTTTTGTACTTTGTTTTCAATATTTTCTCCATGTTTTTGTGTTCCTGCCCTTTTCTACCCAAAAAGCAGGTGCGTATCTGTTAAAAATCCTATACAGTTTTCAGTACTGAGAAAGGAATATGTAAAAGGGAGGAATAGTTCTTTGTGTAATTGATCTCTTGAAATATTGATATGATAAAGAGAAATTGTGTGAGCATGAATCTAAAGTAACAGCTATAACATAAATAGAAATATTATTGTGCAAAAGCTGAATTTAGCAGAAATAGAAAATATATGAAATGATGTGTTTAAAGTTTGATTATTGTTTAGCTTTCATTAGATTATTATTTTTTCTCTATTTGCAGTCTTCTAGGCCAAGAATTTATAAAGGTAATGTTTAAAGTTTCAAGTCCACTCTGGTTGTATTAATAAGGAAGTAAAAAAGATGATTCATGAGAGTGTGATGCAAGTTAGGTCGTATCATCCTTACCTTACACAATAATATGAAAATGAACCACATCTTTTCACAGTTTACTTTTCAATTCTGTTAATGATGTTATGCATTTTTTCAGCTGTTATTGGTGATGCTTAATTTATTGATTTGAATAGTTAGAATAAATGGCAATGTCACAATATGGGAACTACTCTCTAAGAGCACTCTAAAGCTGGGTGTGTATATTTTATCAAGACGTTTCTGCTGTATGCGATTGGCTGACCAGTAAATTGTTACCAGCAAGCTGTGTTATATTGCTGTATGGAAACAGCTTGGATCAGCTGTCACCCTGAAACAATGTGAAGAGCCTGCTATATAGTAGCAACATTGTATTATAACAACAATATATAGAAGTTGAACAAGAATATCACCTATATAGGTGGGACTTAGATAGAAGTCAGTGCTACATATGCCTGTATATTAGAGTATTATAATTATACAGAGGTTTATAAAGTGTTCTGCCTGGATTTATAGTTAACATGGGTTTTTAGGGGGAGAAAGTGAGAAATTGAAATCTAATCTAGCAAAATAGTTTGTTTAATAAACAAAAGCAAATGTGGCATATAATTTAACATGTTTTATAAACATCTCAAAATATCTACTTTTCTCATTAAACAAAATGTAATGGAATTAAAATATTTGAGGAGAATGGGAAATCATAACTCATTTACTAGAGTATAAATGTTCAAATAAAGCAAAATATTATTTGGCAGTATTTTTTCTTGGAATGAAATGTCCCTAAACAAAAATCACTTTCAGACAGTACATGCTTTTCTAAAAAAGTGAAGGAAAAAAAAATAAACACAGTAGTAGCAGTTGACTAATAGGAATTTGGCAAAAGAAAGGAATTATGCAAGATAAGATCAAAACCTAATGGGAAAGGAAAATTGAGTAATGCAGCTGGTTGAACTTTACATTAGAACGCTGCTGTTTTAGTGTTATTTTGTAAAAGTTTCCTGTGTATTTTTCATATACCCACATCCTATAACTTTTAAAAGGTCAGGATTATTTAATTTCCAATATAAAAGTGAGATAGATAATCCATTTTCTTAATAGATGCCGTTCAAATGGTTGATGACATTGGGTATAAACCTTTATACTATTATTTTTGAGGAAATTTTTGTAGCATGATTACTATCCCGTTAGAGTTTTTATCACTTGAGTAGGAAGCATTTTATCTGAGTCATCAGGCATGCTTCCTGTAGCATGTGTTTACTGTAGATATATCCAAGTATTACTATGCATGAACTTGCCTTGTGTTTGGACATTTCTGAAGAGAATTGTATTTCATTATGTGGGTTTTATAAGATTGCTGTGGATCAAAACTGATCTTTCTGGAATGGGCAAAAACTGTGTGTTTCATCTAATGCTGTGGTAAGCAGATTTTTGCTCCTATAATTGAAGTTTCCTTTTTTCCCCTTTCTGCATCACATTTTCCTGTGCTAGAGTATCAAGAACTAATTAAGTGGATAGGGGAATAGAAATAAAAACGGAAAATGCTCACCAGCTCTTATATCAGTGGACAGCTACAAATGGATTTCATTTATATCCAGAAATAGGAGTTGTTTCAGTATGCTTTTCCATTTTCTATTTCTTTTGAATGGAATATGGGGTGTATTTTCATAATACAAAATTTCTATGATATGATTTATTTGTTATTTGCTGGTTAAGAACAAATTCTACTTTCCCAAGATCTTGTCATTCTCATTTTTAGGCATATTACATCCATGAATATGTAAAGCCAATGCAGAAACAGGAGTATATACTAACTGGATAAAAATATTGCTGTTTTAGAAGAAAAAAAATGTATTTTACATATGTGACAAATACAAACTTCCTAATAAATTTGTCTTCTTTGTGTCTATAAAAATTATCTTTATTGTTTCTAAATAAGATATGATAACTTTTCCATCTTCTTTTATATGAATTTCCATGTTCAAAATATAACGTATAAATATATATTATAGGTATATTCTGGTTATTGTTATATTCTAGCTTAGTTCTGTTGATAGAAAAACTTCAGTGTAGTTATTAAAATTGTAAACGTTGAAAATTATTTTAATACATTAGAAAATATATGCTTACATTTATTTTATTGTAGACTAAGCAGTGAAAGCTATGATTTGATAAAATACATATCCATTTGTCTAATTTATCAGTCATAACTGATACTATCAGCGCTTTCTAACATGGGTTTAGCTATATTAATATATAAAAGTAATTCCTTGCTAATAGATCAAAATTTTTAACATTTCCAAGAGCAGTTATATGAAGTATTAAATTTTTGAAGACTTATTCTTTATCATTATTTAAAAGGTAGTTTCTTTTCTTACTGCCTAATATAATAATTGGAAGTTTAAAATTTGAAATCTATGTATGTATTTATCATGCCGTGGGGCTACTTCTAGATGGCTTTCAATAATGGTGCTAAGAGTACTAGTAATATTTTTCTGTTGAGACCTTATTGCCATTGATTTCATTTTTTTATTCTATTCATTTTTAAAATAAATATGGACAGATCTTAAATTTTAAGTCGAAGGAGGTTTTTGGTGTAATTAACAAAACTTTGTGAGAAGTAGTTATTTATTTTGAACCAGTAGAATTTTGAAAATGCGTGATCAATTAAAATGAAATTTAAAAATAGTTGTTTACATACGTTTTGTGTTCTTATCATGTATTCTGCTTTTAACTCTAGTTTGTGCATTATAGATCAGTTCCTTTCGCTCAAATTTTTTTAACAAAACCTCTTATGTATGTTTAGTTTGTTATTAGTATAATTTGTATTCATTTTATAAACTTTAACTTTAAAACTTTATAAATTTTAAATTTATAGATAACTACAGAATTTCACATTAGTTTCTCTCTTTGTATCCCCATTTCCTTCATCTACTTAAAGCAATGCCAGGGTGAAGAGAGAGAGGGATTTGGCATTTACCTTGCTACTAGTGACTTGCCTCTTCCTTTCCCTTTTTAATTGCAGAAAAATCTGTAGTTCTGGGAGGTTTGTTGCTTCCTTCAGTTGAGTCATGTTCTCAGAGTGCCGGGCTAAGTCCCTGCCGTTTCATTTGCAATGTTTTTCAGAAATGGTTTGCCATTTCCTCCTTTTTTAGGACAGTGTCCTAAGTTCTATGTATCTATAGACAATTGAGACTATAGTGATATTGATCCCAAAGTCTAATGCACTCAGTATAATTGATGTGCTCAGTAGGATAGAAATTGTGCTGCTGGTGCAATTCATGCGGCAATTCTAATTTTTTTTCTAAATGGATCTATTCTTTGAATATATTCACTTTCTCAGAAGTGACTTTTGTTTTTGGTCCTGAATTGTATTGACTGTTTTGGATATGATTGTAACCAATTTCAGCATTTTTGTAACATAATGTTTGGACATTGGCTTCAGGCCTTCCTTGTGGGCTTTCTGCATATCTGTGGGTCTTCAGTTGTAGAAGGCCATAGGACCGTGATGGCAAACTTATGGCACGTGTGCCCGAAGTGGTACACAGAGCCATGTCACCTGGTACATGCGGTGTCGCTCGTTCCTCTTCCAGGTTTCTGCCGCGCATGCACATGTGACAATCAGCTGGTATTTGTGCATGCTGGAAACCGGAAAAGCTGGTCTTCCATTTTCTGGCATGAACATGTGTGCCAGCCAGCCGATTGGCGCATGTGCATGCACAGCAGTAACCGGAAGCCTTGCTGGCCAGCGTGCACCAGAAACCGGAAGTACCTTATCCGTTGCGCATATTGCCCCCTGGGCAGCTCCTCTTCCTGGTCATGGCCTGACTCCCTTTTCGGTACTTGGTGCTGAAAAGGCTTGCCATTACAGCCGTAGGATGTCACAAGTTTTAAAAAAAAATCTTGTCAGTACTGTACTGTACAAATGGGGAAAAAATGCAGTCTTTATATAAGAAGTTAAATAAATGCTGAAAAATTTATAGCACCTGAATGTAAAGTTTCTTGAAATAGTCAAAAGCCTCAAATATGGAATTGATTTGATTTGCTGCTGATTTCATAATTGCCTCAAGTGTGATTGGAGTTAGAGGTTATAGGAAAATAATGTGAACTGGAAGCCAAGTACGAAATGTTCAGTGCTTGTGTGTAGAAGAGGTTATTAAGCTTCAAAGGCAAACTAGTACTGTATTTTTATGGTACCCTTCTTATTGTGTTTAGTTAGTTTAATAGAAAATTACCAGGCCAAATATGATTTTAATATTCCAGTTGATTAGCTTTTTACTTCGATATTAAGCAACTAATAAAAATTTCAGTTTGATGTAGCCTGAAATATTCAT
This sequence comes from Grayia smithii, assembly GCA_032468115.1. Lineage (NCBI taxonomy): Eukaryota > Metazoa > Chordata > Lepidosauria > Squamata > Grayiidae > Grayia > Grayia smithii. The sequence continues at coordinate 44,262 of JANHFM010005725.1, read as the reverse complement.
CTAGTTTTGATTTTTTTCAAATAGAGCAGTTTGAGATACCTGTGGAAAAGGGAAGAATATGGATTCCAAACTTTGAATTAAACTTGACATGCTTCATAATGTAAAATGTAATTTATATTTCATGATTTAGCAAAAAAACCTCATTGTGGCTTACATATTCATCTATAAAATTATTAAAAAATCACAAAATAGTTAAAATATAATAAGCATAGTTGATAATATATGGTAACAATATATGACCACAATTAATATTTGAAAGACTGGAGAAAGAGGGAGCTGTTCATATATGGATGGTATCAGGCTGTTTCATAGGAAAGACAAATTATTTTATCCCTGACCCTTAACTCCATAAGGGTCAAAAAGACAAAACATGCAATCACAACTCAAATGTTAGGACAGATTCTACCAGGAACATAAAGTCTTATAGGTAATAATCAGCATTTGAATTATTCTCAGAAACCTATTGGCAGCCAGCATACTGGTTAAATTTGAGTTACTATTTTGTGAAACAGTTTTCATCTGTTTGCACATGATCTAACATTTGTACAAATTTAAGAATCTTAATCAGAAGGCAACCCCATGATCCAGGATGTTGCAATCATTGAGATGTGATGCAGCATGAGTGCCTGATAACCTTCAGGCATCCGACCCAGACATGCATTGCATTTCTGGTTTGGCTCATTTTGTTTCCAAGGCATTTCCCAACTCCTTGTGTACATGTTGTCAGAATGTCATGAAAAGGTGAAAATCTTGCCATACAGATATGACTGTCCCACAAGCAATGTACCTCTTTCTAAACTCTTCAGGATAGAGGTTAATGTTAGATTACTACTGAAAATGAAAAAATAAAAACTCACAATATAAGATTTTATATTGACTGCTGTTTAAAAATTCTAAATACTATCTCATGTTCATTTATCTTCTAGTACTTCATCTCGTCTTGTTAAGGGTGATAGCCGCAAAATGAGTCTTCATGGGGCTAGTGGTGGGCATGAAAGATCAAGAGACAGAAGAAGGTCAAGTGATAGATCACGTGACTCATCCCATGAACGTCTTGAATCCCAGCTCACTCCATGCATCAGAAATGTTACTTCACCAACAAGACAACATCAAGGAGGTATATCTTGAGAAACCCATATCTGTTTTAGATATTTACTTTCTAGTTTTTATTAGAAAGTACATATCTTTGTCAAACATAAAATCTTTTCACTTGGGTTCTTCTGTCAGAAACCTAAAATGTGAAAGCTCCAAAATTAATGTGATAAAGAATCTCATTGGGAATGTTTATTAAATTTATTCACTGCCCATGTCACATGGCACTGGGTGGCTTACGATCTGGTAAAACAGTAGAAAAGATTAAAATGGCAAGAGAATAAATACATTACAAGTAAAGAAATATCTAAGATAGTGGAGAGTATACAATAGAGTGGAGGAGGAATCTTCTAATGCAGTAACTGCCTCCAGGATGGAAGAAATATAAATACTCATTCACCATTTAATATTTATAATTTGTGTCAAACTAAAAATTACCAAGAAAATTATTTAAGCCTCAATTACATAAATGTTTGGGTTCAATGTTACATCTGTATGTTCTGTTTGATACGCTGTACTGAGGCCTAAGCATGGAAATTGGTTGTGTGGCATTTTTCTTCAATCTATCCCCTTCCACTTGTTTTGGATGCTGGCAAGCCTTTTGTGATGGAATATGTAATCCAAACTATCTGGAGAGCACTACATTAGGGAAAACTGGTCTATGGTACCTCAGATTTTAGAAAAATTTAAAGTCTTATAATCCTGTAGCTGGATTATTTTTTAATTAGTTTTTTGTCCTACTTTTATTACTTTATAAGTAGCAGCAAACATACTTAATGCTAGTGTCAGGAGACTGCCTATTTTCTCTGACACATCATGAGATAGTACCCTGAGTTACTACTGGCACCAAACCAAAATCAAAAAATAAGTTTGGCTTAATGTGGAAAAACTGTTGCCTTTGTAAATATGTTTTTGAGATATAACATGTTGTGATACTGCAACTCAGTTTTAAATACTTGTGTTACTTTTCATTGCAGAACGTGAGAAGGATCATAGCTCATCTCGACCAAGCAGCCCTCGTCCTCAGAAAGCTTCTCCGAATGGTTCCAGTAGCAGTCTAGTAAACAGTAGTAGAAACAGCAGCCAGTCAAGTTCGGATGGGAGTTGCAAGAATGCTGGAGAAATGGTTTTTGTGTATGAGAATGCAAAAGAAGGAGCACGGAACATAAGAATGTCAGAGAGAGTAACACTTATAGTGGACAATACTCGATTTGTTGTAGATCCTTCAGTTTTTACTGCACAGCCAAATACAATGCTGGGCAGGTTGGTATGACTTTTTATTGCATATATACCATCAGATATCCCTGTAAGTCGTGGCTAAAAACAAATGTCTTCGTATTGTGAAATATTTTTGATTTTATTATTTGCTGCTTTTGTCAAAGAGCTCTAATGGTGCAGGTTAGAATGCAGCATTGCAGACTAATTCTGCTGACTTTGCCAGAACATCAGTTCTCATTGGTTCAAGGTGATTAAGTGTCCCAACCTTCCAAGGACAGTAAAATTAGGACCCAGATTGTAGGGGGGCAAAATGCTGAGTCTGTAAACCATTTAGAGAAGATTGTAAAGCACTATACATAAGTCTAAATGCTATTGCTGTTGCTGTCAAATACTTGACTGTAACATTTCAGGTGCAGTTTAGTCTCCTTTAATCTGTATTACTGTATTTTTCATGAACTGCAATTTAGCTGTTGTGTGATTTCTTTTTAGACAAGTCTATCATACCTGGAAATAAGACACTTCATGACTTCTTTCCTGAATAATTACTTTTAAAATAATATTCTTTTTGAATGTAAAGTGTCAAATTCATTCTGGAGTAGAGCATGTGATAATGAAGATGTAAACATTGCCATTGATCTATAATAAGACACTTTTTTAAAATACCAAGAGCCATAGTTGGCCTTTTTATGATACATGGTGAGCCTGATTGAAAAAGTAATAGGGGCAGAGAAGGGGAAAGCAAAAAGTAATTAAACAAAATAGCTGCTTTAATTTATATTTAAACTTAAGTAAAATGTAATACTGCTATTATTGTTATCTATTTAATTATATCCTCTCAGGTTAAACAACAGTTGGGCAACTTCAGAGAGGCTCTTCAGGCCAAGGCCAAAGTTTGGGGAAAGGGTGGTGCTGAACAAGATATGAAGCTTAACGTAGTACATGTTCAGTATATGCTAACTTACTATTTTGAAACATGTCAATTCAACATTAGTTGCAAATCTTCCAAAAAACAGAGAGGTTGGCTGTCTTAATGTGGGGAACTTCTTTTTAATTACTATTTTGGCTTCAGAAAGCACTGAAAAATAGCCTGTTTACTTAAATATTATTAGATGCTACTCATGTGGAGATCAGTGTTTTTTTCTTATTCATCCATTTCCACAGATATATTAAAAATTGCAAAACATTTCTATCTTAACCTTTGAAGTTCAGAGATGAATGTTTTTGAATTAATTCATATTTTGCATGCATTAAAATAAACATTTCCAAAAAATGTTTTCCTTTGGATATACAGTATGAACATAATGTAACCTCTTTTAAAGTTTGCAAGTCCCTTAACAGTGCATATTCTGAATTTCCTGTAATTCCTTCTAAAGTTTTACCAAATTGAATTCAAATACTAGTGAACTATGTGCACTGTGTGGATTTTGAATAACATGTTTCTTTTTCTCTTCTATATATAGGATGTTTGGTTCCGGAAGGGAACATAACTTCACACGGCCCAATGAAAAAGGAGAATATGAAGTGGCTGAAGGAATTGGTTCCACTGTGTTTCGTGCTATCTTGGTGAGATTTCATAAGATACTATTCTTCCCACCCTTTCACATTTATGAAATTTTTAAAAATGGAACGTCATTCCTATAAAACCTTATCATGAACTTCTATAATTTATTTAAACAATATTCTAAGTACTATTAGTTTGTACTGCAATTTTACAAAAACTTGGAAAATTCAGGAATAAAGAATGTAGATGTAAGTCTGTGACTTACTCTGTTCCGACATCTTGTTCATATATCTGAATGTTAAAGGATTCTCAGCTTAGTTAACATACTGGCCATTCCTTTTGGGCTTACCATCTATGTGCCATTTTCTAGAATATGGCAGTGTATTGTTGGGGAAAGCCAGCAATAGTAAGCAAGCTATTTTTCATAAAGCATGTTTATGATTACTAATATATTAATTGGAAAGACTTTGCCCAAGAAAACACCAGAGTTCCTCAACTCTGCTATTTGTAAGCAAGGGAGTAGAAGACTGAAGAAAGACAGAATAAAGACATTGAATTCTTTGTATGATAACATTTCTGAGGGGAGAGATATTTCCTAAGATCCATTAAACATAATGTTGTTAGCCAAACAATTTGAATTGCTCTTGGAATTTAATTATTGTTCTAGTTTTTTGTGGTCTCGTCTCAGTCTCCATATGACAGGAAGGAGATTGCTTCATTCTGCAACACACTGGACACCCAATTTGTTTACAGCAGCAGAAAAACATGCAAGGATATAGAAAAACAAAGGGTTATTCTGTACAAATTAAATGTTTCCTCTTAAATCCATTTCTTTTTTCTTTTTTAATTTAAGGATTATTACAAGACTGGGATGATACGTTGTCCTGATGGAATATCTATTCCTGAACTACGAGAAGCATGTGACTATCTATGTATTTCTTTTGATTATAGTACTATCAAATGTAGAGACCTCAGTAAGTATAACATTGCTGTTAACCTCCTAAACCTATATGTACATTTTTATGATGCTGTTTTCTGCCCACTAACTACTTCAAGTAATATTTGAGCATTTATCAATTTTAACATCATAAAATAGATTATAGAGCCGAGGTGGCGCAGTGGTTAGAGTACAGTACTGCAGGCTACTTCAGCTGACTGCTAGCTGCAGTTCAGCA
>JANHFM010005723.1:63658-77330 GCA_032468115.1 Grayia smithii | reverse complement strand
TTTTGATTTTTGTCCAGTAATTCTGGGCTTCAGGGCACTGCCACCATACATGGAAATAAGTTGCCTCCCTCTGTGGGCATCTCCAACAATTAGGGTTGGCATTTGGGTACATCTTTGCAAGTCTCGATGGGGCAAGATGCCACCTGTAAAGCATCTTATATTGATTTTCCTTAAGTGCTACTGATTTGGTACTTTTTATGTTCTTCACCCAGTTTGTCTCCCAATTATAAGTGTCTACATCGTATCCCAAATTTTTGGACCATGCCCTTATTGGCTCTTTATTTCTTTCATTTTCTATTTCTTGCGAGTTTAAATAGTTGTATATTTTTGATATTTTCCTTTGGTCCGGTCCAAGTATAATTTTATCCAATTGTGTTAAATTTATTTCTATTCCATCATTTAATTTATCTTTCTGATATCTTTGATGAATTTGAAAATATGGCCACCAATCCATAGGGATACCTTGATTTTCTAGTTGGGCTGACGTTTTTAGGTTACCTTGGTGGTCCAACAGGTCTTTATATGTTAGTATTTTGGATGTATCTAATGTATTTGGGTGGGATGTTGCTTCTATTGTAGACAGCCATAGGGGTATCTTTTTATAATTTTCTTTCTTGATTTTTTGCCAAATTGAAATTAGTGATTTTCTTATCAGATGGTTCGTGAAGAATTTATCTTTCTTTGGTGGGGATTCCCATAATATTGCATGCCACCCTCTCAATAGATCGTGGCCTTCTAATGTTAACGTTCTCTTCGCTTTTAAAGTTATCCAATCTTTGATCCATAGGAGTCCAGCCGCTTGATAATATCGTTCCCAATTTGGCAATCCCATACCTCCTCGTTCCCTATGTCTTTGTAGATAATTTAATTTTATTCTTGGTTTTCTACCAGTCCATATAAATTCTGCAATTATTTTTTTTAAGTCTCTAAAAAATGTGGTCTCTAATTTGATTGGGATTACCTGGAAGCACATTTCTCTTTCATAAGTAGATATTTTTAGGAGGGTGCAGACTTACTAATGTTATTTTTGATATTACTGGACATGAATGCCCACAAAAGTAATATCAGGACTGAGAGTGATTCCATATACAGATTTGTGAAAAAATATTTTCTGTATTTCAAATTTTCTGAATCTTTCCACTGAATCTTTTCAGAGTTTTATGTGGATTATAGCGATACATTATCTCCAGTACAGGCTGGCTTCACAAATGATGACAAATCATAATTTGGTTTGTTTAATCTTAGTGAACATGTACTAAATAGTGTACATGTATCTACAAAATTGGATACAAAGATTTCTACATACTGTATATTATTAAATACATACGGTAGATAAATCTTGAAAAACCACTAAGCCTGAATACTGAATTGTATTTGACTTGCAAAGATGAGATGGTATTTTTCACTTAATTACTTAAGAATTGAATAGAAATATGAGTTAGAGAAGAGCTGTACATTAGAATCTCTGTGAAGAAAGCTGAAGAGAAGAAAATGTATGTTTTCTCCATTCTTTTAGTACAAAGTGGATCTTTTACTATTTATTTTATGTGATTGAGTTATACACAGAATTAATCATGGTTTGCAATATCCTTTCAAATTTTCTTAGTCTAGTTCTCATCTATATAGGCTTATACCCAGGTAATTAACTAATATTAAGATCACAATGTTAACCTAAATATTATATCCTAAAGGTTTCAAACCCTCAAACCTATATAGCCACTAACAGGAGGTTTATTTAAATGCTAGACTGATATATAATCAGCTTTTGGGTGTGGAATTTAATAGCAGATTGATAATGAGTTGACAATCAATCTGGCAGGAGTAGATAGTAAAAGCCATGCAGGCCATAAACCTACTCTATACCGAAGTTTAAACAACGCCATCAAAATCTGAAGTATAGAGCTAGCATTCCTAACATTTATTGTCTTCTTTCATATAGATGTCTTATACATTTGTATGTTGAATAAATCCATCCACTTTCTTTGTAGGCCTTGGACAAATATTGTATTTTCAGACCTTGACTTCACTTGATCAATTGTATAATTAACCTTATATTATTGAGAGACCTAACTCATTTTTCACACAAAGGAGGCACCAAAATGTTACATTCTGATAGTTACCTAGCTGAGGTGAAAGTATATGTTTTACTGGTGACATAACTGAAAATACATTAAGCTTCATTTCCATATACAGTTTTAAAATATGGTAATTGAAATAGGAATTATACACCTAAAGAAAGACTGTCTTCTATCAGCATTGATAGTCAAATCATGAATTGGCCCAGCCAAATGCTGATTTTGTTTTTCCCTGGTGTGAAGTAGCCAATTATCACACAAGGCAGGCAAGTGAAATCTGTTTATTCTGTAATCAACAGCCCCCAATATACAAATTAGCATACCTTTTATACACTTTTGGAAAGCAAAGGCATATGATATTAGCCAGCAATGGGCAACAAGCAACTATTCACACTCCTGGTAGAGGACAGCCTTCCCAGAAGGTAGGTTCATTACTAAAATATTTACAGCCCTAGCCCTTCTGATCCTCATCCATAAGGCTGATAAGTAAGTATAGAAAACATTCTGGCTCAGTTATCTGCAACTGGAAAAAAAAATTAACCCTGAATCAGCAGCTGGCCTGGTTTGAGTTCCTGGATAACGCTGTCAGGTAGTCTTCCAAAAAATTTTAGGGCAAGGATGTGAGCCCCAGGAATGAAAGGCCTGGAGGGAAAACATTTAAAAACAAAATGGTTTTTTCCCCCAATAAAACAGGGGTTGTTTGCCTACTACAGTATGATTTAGTCTGCAGCTAGATTTTGACTGGTTATTTAAAAAGTGAAGATGCCCTGCTAGTAGCCACATGAAAATAATTCTGTATTGATCTTGGCAACAGCTCTGAAGGTGATTGGCCATTGCCTTCTTTTAGAATGCTTTTCAATTTTTCAGTATATCTTACAACTCTGGTATTTCCTGATGGCTTCTAACCAAGGATTATTTTTAAGTGCTGTGTAGAACACAGACTTTTGTGAAGTCTATCAGTAAAGTGCACAAATGCTCTTTTCTCTCGGCTGTGTTTCTTTTCTTTATCTGATTTTCTGTTAGCTCTTTAATATATAGCTATTCTTGCATTCTGGACCCTTTAGGACACTTTTCTTTCATCTAAAACCTAGACCACACATTGAACTAAATAATAATTTGTTGAATTAACTATTGTTGGATGTCTGCATTTTGTACTGTATGCCATGTTTTATGAGCTGTTTTACAAATGTCTTTGAACCATAATCAGGATTGTTGGGTTAATTTTATTCACTGGTGAACCATCCTTGTAATTGTATAGACTAGTTTCTGGCACTGTAATGGTCTCATAAGTATTAGATTTCAAATCCTATAACTCATGTTTATCATGGTCAAAGTATCAGTATTAAACTAATTAGTATTAGTTTAAGATTACTATTAAAATTTAGTACTATTTGGAGGATTAGAAAAGATTGGTTATGTAATTGGTTTGCTTTAGCACATGTTACAAACTCAACTTTAGGATTTGCAAATCACTAATTTTGGCTTATTTGGTAAACTGTGATGAGCAAACCATGATTTAGCACATCTGAGTCAACACTTTGCAGCATAGCACTATTATTTGCATGGTGATGTCATTAGAGGTCTTCATATACCAAAATATATCTGAAGTAAAATAACTGACCGTTGTCATTTATATGACTAGTGAGAACACTGGGTTGATTTATTTGATGATCTAGGTATTCATTTTCTTGGCTATCCATAGTATTTCCATGTATCTTCTTTAGCACTAAAGTTAAACATTGAATTCACCAATGTTTTTTCTATCCTTCTTCTTCAAAGTCAAATTTATATATTGCATATCAAGTACAATGTAAGATGCCGGTACTGATCTTTAAAAGTCTAAAAGGTTTGATTGCCTTTTAGTCACAAATTCAAACATATTTAATGTCTAGATAAATTATTTTTTCCTTAATACCTTGTTTCCCCCAAAATACAACCTATTCAGAAAATAAGGCCTAGCTTGATTTTTTGGGGTGGGCCTAATATCCGCCCTACCCCAAAAGTAAGCCCTAGTGAAGGGGTGGGCATGGCCAGCACAGGAGGTAGCCCTTCCCTTCCCCAGTCAGCTAATAGCACCTGGGCCCCTTAATCGTGACCCGTGGATCAGCTGAGCTGATCAGGAGCTGCCTCTCGTTCTATCTCTCTGGGCACCTGGAGGTGTTTCTTGCACTTTCTTGCCAGCCCCAGCCCTGCCACAGCACCAGGCAACCTCGCAGCCGAGGGCCCCTTGTTGAGTCCTGATCCGGAGGTCACCATACATGGGGGGGTGGCACGGAGCTGCAAAAATCGGAGCTGGTGACTCCAATGATGAATGAGGCTGTGGTGGCAGCAGCTGGACATGTCAGGACAGCACCGGCCAGCCATTTTTCAGCAGGTTGCTCTCCTGGCCAGATCTGGCTGCGAGCTGCATCGGCAAGCAATGAGGTGTGCAGCCAGTGGGAAGAACAGGGAGGCGGCAGCGGTGAAGGCGGTAGCGGGACATGTCAGGACTGCGTCGACCAGTCACTTGTCAGCAGGCCACTCTCCTGGCCAGATAAGGCTGTGAGTGGCACTGGCAGGCAACAAAGTGCACGGCCGGTGCAAAGAACAGGGAGGCGATGATGGTGATGGGACTTCTGGCGGCAGTGCAACACAGCTGCTCATCACCTGTTCACCCCTGTGGCTGTACACATGCTTCCAGCCATACTTCCCAGGACTTTGCACCATGCCATCATCCCGGCCATGCTGCTGCAACTGGATGTCCTGTCGCCACTGTTGCCTCCCTGTTCTTCATGCTGGCCATGCACCTCGTTGCCTGCCGTTGCCACTCACGGCCAGACCTGGTCAGGAGAGCAGCCTGCTGACAAGCGACTGGCCGGCACTGTCCTGACATGTCAAGCTGCCGCCGCCACAGCCTCACTCATCGTTGGACTCGCCAGCTCTGATGGTTGCAGCTCTGTGGCCCCCCACCATAGTAGTTATGGTAGATCTGGGACAACTCACCCCACACCAAGCAGGAGCAGCCCTGAAGATCGGCTGAAAGCAGTGCTGCCAGGAGGGCTGTCAGCCTTGGAAGTCGTATTAGCTACATTCCAAGCTGCCAACTCTCCGAGGGGAGGGGGAGGGGTTATGTGATAGTCATAATAAGGTTATGTAATAAATGGAAGGAGGAATTGATTGGTGCTCGTGACGAGGGGGGAGGAGGAGTGAATGGACAGAAGAGGGGTGAAATCTGGATTGCTTTCAGTTTTGGACTTCACTGGGAAGTGCCAGGTTGTTAGTTGAATAAAATGGACTGAACCTTGAAGGTGAGATAGTTTTATTTCAATGAAGCAAATCTGGAACCCTGACAAGGGCAAAGAGCCCCCGCGAGGCCACCAGCAGCACAGGAAGTGGCCAAAAGTGTCCCAGCAGCAGCAGGTCCAGCAAGCAGGGCAGGCAGAGGCTGGGGTGTGCCAAGAACTTAGGCCATTGCAGCCGATTGAGGTAAGACTGTTCTTGAAAGGAGCACAAGGCGCTTGGGACCTCCTGCTGCTTTTGCAGCCTCAATCGGCTGCAAGAGCTGCCGGGATTCTTTGAGGTGGGGCAGGAGGTCACCCACTGATCAGCTGTTCCATGGACCAAGCTGCTTGTAAGAGGGGCAGCTTTCTCCCTCTCACCCCTCCTTCTGGTACATGGGAAAAAAATAAGACCTCCCCAAAAATAAGGCCTAGTGCTTATTTTGGGGGTCAAAAGAAAATAAGACCTGGTCTTATTTTTGGGGAAACTTGGTAGCTGTTTTCATAGTAAAGTATGCCATGGAACATCTAGAAATGTGTACATTAAATTAGGAACTTCCCTTAGTACTACTTTTTTACATACCGGTAATATATACATATGCTTAAGTCTGTGTAACTTTAGTGAAAATATATAATGACCAACAGACAGCCTTTTTAAATATGTTGATTTTTTTCAAAGACTAAGAAAACATAGGCACTAATTAACCTAAGATGTACAGACCTTTTTAGTATTCCTTAGACTATAGAATAAAAATGCAATTTAGCCTAATCTTCCTTCTAAAAACATGGTTGATAGTGTCCCTGTAACTGTTAACTTTTATAACTTTATTTTTTCAAACTCCCTTAGCGTCAGGTTATACTCCCTTACACTGCTGAGTAAACCTTTTGCCTTTCTTAACAATATTTCTGCCAAAGAAATCTTGATAGTACATTAAATCTCAAATTAGCCACATGACAGGCAATGCATTTTTTAAAATGTAATTTCTGCTTCAGTTTATATAAGCAATGTGTCAGGTTCCAACTAATGCATCCATCATGAACTGAACTCCGAGACATTCCGATTTCTAAAAGTACAAATTTATTTGGACACACCATATTGGCACTAACTGGTGAAAAGCCAGTACTAATTTTCCCGGGCTTTTCATTTCAATATAAGTTTTCAGTTTCTCAAGTTTCCAAAACATTGGTCACATTGTCCAACCAAGATGGGAGCTGGTTGCTCAGCAACATCTCTCCTCCTTCTCCTCTAGTCAGCTAGACAGTGGAAGTGGTTGACTCATCAGCTAAGAATGACGTTTTGACTGAAGGCTCCATCCCCCTCCAGTCACAAGCTGTGTCAAGCTGAATTCATACTAGGATGTCCAAGGATACCAACAATCCCACATCCCAATTGAATTCAGGCTTGACACAATGGTTATAAGAGCATACAACTTTTAAAACAAAAATATTTAAAACTTGACAATGAATAAGTAAAATTAAGAGAATTAAACATTTAGTGAAAAAGACACATTATATGCAATTGAGAGCCAATGGAAGTTTTTCTGCATGGAAAATCATGTAATCTCTATAATCTATACCAGTTAGCAGCCTGGTTACAGCAAATTTGTAGACATTCTTTAGATTTCACCTGCGTCTTAAAATAGGCCCAAGTAGTACTGTTTGTTCTTTATCTCCACTTGTGCTCTAGCCCTCTAGCTAACCTTAGCATTTCTCCCTGCTAAACCAAGATGCCAGAGGTGAGTGTCAGAGGTTATAGCATCAGCCACATAGGCCACACATCTATGTCATCCAATATTTCAACATAATAGAATAGAATAGAATTCTTCACTGGCCAAGTGTGATTGGACACACAAGGAATTTGTCTTTGGTGCATAATATGCTGTCAGTGTAAAGAAAAAAGAAAATATATTTGTCAAGAATCATAAGATACAACACTTAGCGATAGTCATAGGATACTAATAAGCAATCAAATCATACTAGGAAACAATAAAAACAATATAAGTTGTAAAGATACAAGCAACATAGAAATAGCGATAAGTAGGAAGAGATAGGTACTAGTAAGGAAGAGAAGAAGAATAGTAATACAGTCTTAGTAGTTAATTTGACAGTGTTGTGGGAATTAGTTGTTTAGCAGAGTGACAGTATTCGGGGGAAAAACTGTCTTTGTGTCTTGTTCTGGTGTGCAGAGCCCTATAGCGTTGTTTTGAGGGTAGAAGTTGAAGCAATTTATATTCAGGATGTGAAGGGTCTATAGATAATGATGATAGATGCTGTGATAATTTATCCAAGCACCATAAGGTATATGGGCCAGAATATTTTAGCCAGTCTTTATCACCTGCATCTCTTTCCCAGTTATTATTTGCAGCCCATATTCTTTTCTGTTTTTTCCAATGTACTTGGCACAAGATCAGTTTAAAAAAAACAAACCCACCCTCACTCAGCCTCTCCCAATCCATCACCATTCCTTCCCCATACCTTTTTATAGAAAGAATTAATGTAGTCCCCCAATGGGCAGCCTTCATTGGCATTACGTCTTGAGGAAAATTAGTCTAATTCTCTGAAATGAACATACAATGGAAGGATTATGGAACTGCATGCCTACATATTACAGAGCTTGTAATCAATGTGACTAATAGTTTCTACTATAGTTACTGAAACATATGATGCAGTCACACCTAGTTCATCTTAGGTCTAGTTCAGAATCATGAAGTGACTATTTTATCCTTCTGGTCAATTGTGTCTGATACTTGACCTCTTCCTGAACAAGTCCATGAAGTTTTCTTGGCAAGGTTTTTTGGAAGTGGTTTGCCATTGTCTACTTCCTCGGGCTGAGAGAAAGTGACTGGCCAAAGTCACCCAACTGGCATTGTGCCTAAAGCAGGACTACAACTCATGTGTTCATAGTTTTTAGCCTGATGCCTTAACCATTGCATCAAATTTAAAAACTTAAAATCATCAAGACTTAAAATATTACAAAATGCTAGCAATTTAATAATTCTCCCTATAATGCTGGGGATGAGTGTTGAGGGATTTAGTTTATTTATTGGCAAATGATATAATTTGTTTATTGAAGTATGTTACCACCTAATTAAAAAAAAAATCACAGGCTGATTAAGAGTAAAATGCCATCTTCTTACCTATGTGTGCCTTTATTTACAAGATAAATTGAAGAACTTAACTGGAGAAATCCTAATCTAAATTGTGGATTTTTCTCATCACCACAGGCTAACAGTTGCTCACTTAGGACAGAAGATCTCTGAATGGAGCTCTGCCTTCTAAAGACACTGGAACCATCAATGAACTGCAATTTCTACTGTAAATTCTGCATGGCAGAATGAATACTGACAAGCTTTAATGAAATTATTTTTATTATGAAGAAAAAAACTTTTAAATATTACATTTGTCACAGTGCAATATCTGTGCCCCTCTAGGTTTTGAAGTGTTTATCTTCAGTCAACATATATGTTACTTGTTTTTAATCATACTTGCGACAGTCAAACCACCTACTATACCAGGGGTCTGCAACCTTAAACACTCAAAGAGCCATTTGGACACGTTTCCCCCAGAAGAAAAAACACCGGGAACCACAAAACCCTTCCCATGCCTGACTCTTTCTTGAGCAGCCACAAAACTAGCATATGTAGTTGAATTAAACGTTCTGTTTTCTTCTGAAGTTTTTCTTTTCTTGGATTAATCCATGGTTGGCCTACCAGGGGTTAAAAGCCTCAATAAATCGTGTTCCGGCGGATGTTGTACATTGGCTGTTGTGACGCATATTTTGAGTGACAGGGAGCCGCAACAGAGGGGTGAAAGAGCCACATGCGGCTGCAGAGCTGCAGGTTGCTGACCCCTGTACTATACCAAGTAAAAACACAAGAGTGGAATTTAGAATCTCAGGTGAGGCAATCCAGCTATGACCTTTGACCTTTTCAACCTACCCAAAGACTTGTCAACAACAGAAGCAGAAATCTTAAAGATTTGTTGATTACTCCTCTCACATTTTCCCCTTAAAAATGTCATCATTTTTCTTTTCTGATTTTTCTCCTTAAACAAATGCATATTCATACAAAACAACAACATACTTTTATTTATTTTAAGTAATTTTTTTTCCAAATCAGGAGTGTGGCTTAGGGATGAATGAACCTTGTATCTTTTGGACCTAAACATTCTTCTACTGTCCCTGCATCTGTCCCCTTTTGAGCTAATACAATGAACAGGAATTTCCAGTATCAAAAACAGAAAGTGGTGTGGAGGAGTAGAAAGAATGTCTGACTCATTTTTGATCTCATAAGGGGAAAGCCAACTTACCTAGAGGTTTGGAAATTGTCCCAACATATATAGATTTTAGTAGAAGTCATATCAAAATCTTTGTACCCTCTTTCATAAACATAAATCCTCAACTCTAGACTTGTGCAAAATGGTGCTATCTTATGAAGCCACATCAAACTAAATTGAAAGAACAATTTTTTAAGGCACAGCCAAGGTGCTTCTGCCTCAGTGCCTGAGATGGATCACTTCACTTCACCAAACGTATTGACAGAAGGACATTATCTGCATGCATGAACAAAAGCCAATAGATAAGAACAAAAGCCAATAGTATCTTCTAACTGTTTTAAAGCCCTCCCTTACCATTTCTTCTTTCTCATTTGATTCTCTCCTTTCCTTAAAAGTTTACTATCAACAAGATTACACTATTGCTGTTACTATGCTGATGACTTGAAAAAGCAGATGTGCCTTTTTATTGTTTTAAATGAAATTGATCATATAATACAAGAAAATGCACTCTGTATTGAATTTAATTTCAACTATTTTTTTAAAAGTCTGAAAATGGCCATTGGTTCAATATATTAAAATATGGACTGATTTTTATTGTCAACAGTATTATTATTACTATAGAAATTGGGACAAGGGATTAAAGTGACACACTTGAGAGAAAAAATGACTTGTAACCAGAAAGGGAGGTCATCTTGATTAAGAAAATCAACTTCAAATCTAATGCTGCCTTCACATATGATGAAAATGGTGGGTAGATATCATGTGATAAACAAATGTTATATTGCAAACCAAATGGCTGTATTCAAACCTAAGCCAAAACAAACTCTATTATGATGGTCTTGTTTTATGAGATAATAAAAAGCTTTCTGTAGTTTTGGCTTAGGCCCTGTAGTCTGTAAATTATGGGTTCCTTTGTGTGTTGCTTTAACACAGCTTAAAGTTGAAAGTTTTAATGTTTAAAGTTAAGCTACATATTTCTAATTGGTAGTTTTCCATATCAAAGTAAGTCAATTCCAACCAAAGTAACAAAAGAACCCAGCCATTCTGTAAGATCAGAATATAGAGGTGGCATAGGCATATTTGGTTGCTGTGATCACAGGTCGTGTGTTGAAGCATAATAATGTTTGTTTGGTTTACACATAATAGAATCTATGAAGCCAACTGTAGCTTCAACAATGATGACTGAGTATAGTGCAGCATTGGCTTAGTCCCTAAATTCATTCTATGATATTTGATATTTTAGACTACAAAAAAGGAGTTTTCCTAGCTGGCCTTTTCATGGTTATCTCTATTAGATTGTCCTTTTATGTTCTTGCAAGAAAGTTGAGACAAAGTTCAAGGTACAGTACAGGTACAAGGTAAAGTTTAAAGTACAGCCAATCTGTTATATTGCATTTGATACACAACTGTACTTACGAAGAAGCCAAGTTCATGTAAAATTTATTATAGGAGAAACTGTTATTTTTAATTACAGCACTAAAGACCAACATTTGTTTATAAGATGTATGTAGATCAAATTTTGCTTCTTCTCAATCAGCACCAAATGAATCAACTAAAAAGCAAACTAAGATCATAAAGACAGTTGTGGTTTTACTTAGCAAGTGCCACACTATGTGCTAGTGGTCCCAATTGTGGTTGCTAAATGAGACTGCATGTAATCAATTCTAGTAGAAAGGAACTTAATAGAATGAGAAGAAAATAGTGTAAAACTACAAAATTATGCTGAGAACTTTCCTTAGAACGCCTCCTAAGCTGAAGGTGACTAAAAAGTTGTTTGAATGTCAGTTATCAGATCCTGGACCTTTTCATTTGAGAGTTAACCTTTTTGGCTAAACTGAGACCGAGAGATGGCTAGTACTATCTGGAAATCATACATTGGAAACAAGGCAAGATAAAATGTGCAATGAATACTTAATACCAGAGAGCAGGTTGCAAATACTTGGTGTGCCAATCAGCTGTATAGTAGCATGCCAAGCAGTCACAAACTTGAAACTAGTGGTCATAATACCGAGCCCTGGAGGAGTTGAAAATGCTTGGTAGCATTCTTTTGGGATAGAAGCAGCAAATTTATTGACTTTTCAAACAAGGCCACCATGCATTCTCTATTTTCTGCTTCATGTAGTTGGCATCAAGTGGGACATTACAGATATAGTTTCTATAAAATTACCATAACAGAATAGCTAGAAAACTTTGTGGGATTATTGTTTAGTAGATTATTGTTCTACTTTCATTGACGTATCTAGATTGTAGTAGCTATATAGGTAATCCTCAATTGACAATCATAATTGGGACAGGAACTTCCATCAGTAAGCATTATAGTCATTAAATGAGTTGCATCCAATTTTTTTTACTTTTTTGCCACTGTCTTTAAGCAATTCATTATAGGTTGTTAAGTGAATCCAGCTTCTGCCATTTAATTTTCTTGTTGGAAGCCTCTGGGAATGTTGCAAATGGTGATAATGTGGCCCTGGGATGCTGCAACCATCATAAATTCATGCTTATAACCCACTTTTTGTTAACCCAATGTTTTGGATTGCACTACTTTCACTATTCGTTTCACATCTGTCATTGCTTGTGGTTATTAATTTCTGGCCTCATCTTCAAAGACCTTTAATATTTCAAATGTTATGTTTTGTGTTATTTTACAGATCCTAATTAAAAGCAAAGGTAGTTATTTTGTTCTTTTTATCTGGAATCTCTAATCCCCTTTAGTGTTCAATTTAAATTATAAGCTTTTTAATTTGTTTTATGATTACAGTAGACAAAGTAATTCTGGTTTTCAGAAAAAGCTACTTACTTCCATAATTTTGTTGTAAAAGTTTCAATATTCTATGTTTATTTGGAACATTAATTTGTTAATTTGTTTATAATTTTATTTGTTCAAAATCTTATTTAGCTTTAAGATTTTGAACCAAGAAAATGGTTTAACTTAAAATTCTTATACTATTTATAGATAACTTTTCTTTTATTCAGAAATGAAGATACATTTACCAGGTAGGTTTTCAAGCTTGTCATTTTGAAAATCTCT
Source organism: Grayia smithii (assembly GCA_032468115.1). Taxonomy (NCBI): domain Eukaryota; kingdom Metazoa; phylum Chordata; class Lepidosauria; order Squamata; family Grayiidae; genus Grayia; species Grayia smithii. The sequence continues at coordinate 64,695 of JANHFM010005723.1, read as the reverse complement.
AATAGCTTTTAGATGGTTAGATAAGCAATTTGCAAAAATGATTATAAGAAAAATTAACAAACTCTTTAAAGGGCTCTGCCTCAGTTGTAGTGTTAATCTCTTTATCTCCCAGTACTCACACCCACAGGAGGCCAATGTCCTGTGGTCTCCTTATGTGGAACAGCCATCCCAAGTACAGGTGGGTGATCTCCTATCATCTTGTTGTCCAGTGACATTCTGAGGAAACAGTCTATTCATTGGTTCTTTAGTCATTGCTCTGGTCATCTCCATTCCCCATGGAGACATATCTAGCTTGCTGTGCCTCCACTGGAAGTCAAAACAATCTTGATCCTTACTGTATTCTAGCACCGCTGCTGTTAGTCCTTTGAGGCAGTCCAGACAAGAAACACAAATCCTGGGTACTAAGACTATTTTATTGCAAGGTTACATTAACAGAATCTTACAAGTTCAAAAACACTTCTCCCTGCCCTTACTTTTACTTTCCAGAAACACAGGAAGGGTCTCTTCTTAAATACTTCCCACTTTCTTTCTGGGTGCTGAGATATTTTTCACATGATGGTTACCTAGGCTGTAGCTCTTCCTTCTTTCTCCCAAGGTCATTTGCATATTCCATTATACATTCTTAATTCTAGTTAGAAAATGCAAATAGTAAATAATATTAATCAATGTAGATTCCCATTTACATTTTGTGAGTGTGGTACCCTTCCCTCTCTTGCTATAAAACTTACTTGCAACTATTTCCTTGAAAAAAGAGGGCTAGTATGGCACATGGACCTGCTCTACTAATTAATCAGTACAATTAGTTCATCTAATTTTGTTTCCTGTCTGGTTTACCTTGGAGGGCTGATAATTTATAGGATCAGACATGTGAAATGAATTGTGAAATGAAAATCATTTAATCTCTACATTTTTATTCAGCATAAATTGATGTGTTTGATTTCTCCACAACTAATCTAGTTATATATACCGTAAATTCCGGCGTATAAGATGACTTTTTAACCCATTAAAATCTTCAGATAAGTGGGGGGTCGTCTTAT
>JANHFM010005723.1:35476-48598 GCA_032468115.1 Grayia smithii | reverse complement strand
TGCTCCCAGTTCGGCCCGGTTCATGTGAGCCGGTAGCGGTTTTCCACAGCCGGGAACTGGGCCCACCCGCCCGTCCGTACTTATTTCTCCTTTATTTCTGAGCAGTTTAGCCAGGGGTGGGTTCTACTTACCTTTACCACCAGTTCTCTTTATGCATGTGCTTTGCATGAAGAAATAAAGGAGAAACGTAAGTACGGGCGGGCAGGCACATTCTCACCGCTACTGGCTCATGCAAACCGGGCTGAACCGGGAGCAACCCACCACTGAGTTTAGCCCAGCTGAGGCACGGCAATTCACTAAAAAGCGCCCATCAGCTGGGCTAAACTGCTCTGCGCATGCGCAGAGTGCTTTTTTTGAGCTGTATGCCAGGAAAGTATCTAGTGCACATGCGCGGAGCGCCCATTCGGTGCACATGCGAGTGAAGCAAGCATGCACAGAGTGCTGATCATGTGCAAAGAGTGTGCATGAAGAGAACCGGTGGTAAAGGTAAACCCCTGGTTTCAACAAATATAAAATGGGGTAAAATATACATGTGCATGTTTTGTTTTTGTTTAATTATAAATGAGATACACAGTGCTCATAGAAATGGTATGATATAGTACAAGGCTGGCCTTCGGCATTTTGGTGCTTTAGGCAAAGTCAAATTATGGATAGGAATGTCAAAAAAGGCACCTTCTCATTTCTTTTTTTCCCCCTCAAGTTTTTCAGCTTTACAATTACAATTTTCAGCCTTGGACAGGTTTCCCCCCCCCCCCTTTTCTCTGATATTTTCATCCTATTTATATTTCAAAAGTATGTTTAACCTTCAAGTTGTTGTGCTGGTGCACAGAGTACATTATTATACTGCTTTTCATTTTTTTAATTGGGTTTTTTGAAAGCCTTTTCCATTTTGATACCTCCTAACATTTGGCACCTCAAAACTAGTGTCTACTTGGCCTGAACCTAGAGTCAGACTTAATATTGCGGTTAGAAACCCAGAGTACCTTGGGTCGAGTCCACCTTCAGCCATGGAGGTCCCGGTGTGACCTTGGGACTGTTTCTCTGTCCAACCTATTCTATAGGATTGCTATGTTGGAACAAAGTAGAGACTGCAAAGGACTCCATCTTTAACCGCAGGAGAAATGGCAGGTATAATAAATAAAGGAATCAATGCATATTGTTCTACAAGACCACAGCTACAGCACAAGGGAACTATCCTCTTAGTACAGGGGTCAGCAACCTTAAACATTCAAAGAGCCACAAAGGTCTTAACCGGAAGCCTCCCATTCAATTCTATAGCTGAGCGGAAGTCCAGTTCCCCCACCATAGAGTCTCCTCCTAGTGCGGCGTCTTTTTTCCTCTCCCTATCCTAATTGAAAGCCCTATCAGTCATGGAGCCAACCAGGAACAGGGAGCCGCAGCAGAGGGATGAAAGAGCCACATGCGGTTCCAGAGCCATGGGTTCCTGACCCCTGTGTTAGTAGAACTACGTAATATCCATAATTTACACCTCTGTCTTGGAAACTCTTGTACTTTCTTCTGAGGTTCTGAAGTTCTTACACTTCCATTGCACTGTAGCATCTGGCAATGATTTCCTTAGTACAAGGCATGCCTGTTGAGATAATGTAGTTCTTTTAGCAAGGGAAGTTAAGGAAATATACAGTCAGAGACAATGAGGTTTGAACATTTTTTTCTTTTTTTTTTGAGAATTCTGTCTCTTTGTTCAGAGGCTTATGAAGAATAGCCTGAAAAACTGACAAGATAACTCTAGATCATGTTAAACTGACATAGGAGGAGGAAAAAAATAATAATCCTGAAATTAAATTAGTTTGTCATTCATTTTTGACAAACCCTTTTGGAATTTCATGGAAGCTTTGACAACCATAGAAATCAAATCATTACTATATGAATATCTGGGGATTATGAAGCTGAGGCCTCAAGCATTAGCACATCTCACTGACAGATAGATAGATCTGGTGACATTTATTTCCAAGAATTTGGCCAAGGGAATTTGGTCTCCTGATCCTAATATCCTCAGTGTCGGCAAGTGTTCTGAGTTCAGCCAACACACTCAATTAGAGGTAATCAACTTCTATCAGCTCAGAAGTTCATCAGGTTTTGTGGAGAACGTCAAGAATTACAACTCAAAAGTGGACAGTATTATGCTTCGTTTTTCTAATTCTACTGCCTCATATTTTCATTCTATTCTATTTTTATTTTTAAAAAACTTTTTAGGTATTTATATACAGTGGTACCTTGGTACTCATTGTTAATTGGTTCCGGGAGGCGCAATGACTACCAAACAAAATTTTCCCATAAGGAATAAAGTAGTGAGTCATAAGCCAGCTGACACTGACATGTTCTAGCTTGTGTATTGAGTACCAAACAAAAACTGAGTCCCAGGACAAAATGCGTCAAAATGCATTGAGTACCAAATTTGATGAGTTTCAAAGCACTTGAATACCAAAGTATCACTGTAGCCACATTCCCCTCTCCTTCTCTCTGTGTATGAGGTGTTGTGTGTGTGTGTGTGTGAGAGAGAGAGAGAAAACTGACGCAAATTCCTTTGCTAAGTCCCAAATCATAACATGCAAACTATATAGGCTGAATTCATCCGATATACTAAGCCAAAATCAAACAATTTGCATTGTGGCCTAGAGCAATGTATGAATTGGTCTGGCATGAGGCCAGGTAAAAACTATTTAGAGGGGTGTTAAAGTGATACAACCCAGTGCCTGTCTATTCAAAACATAAGTGAAATAAGGTCAGGAGCGGACTGTGGATAGGAAAGCCCCGCCCCTCCGGATCTCTCGTTGCTGCCATGAGCGTCCTTTCCCCCATCCCACCCCGGCAAATTTGTTGCCCAGCCAACGCTGAGTGGCAAACTTTCTGCTGCTTTCCACCACCTGGCCAAGCCCGCCCCCTGCCATGCGAGCGAGAACACCAAACGGCAGGGCAGGGCGGATTGACTGGGGAAAGACGGAGCGCCCGGGGGAAGGATAGCGCTGGCTGGGACAGAGGCCGGGAGCCGGCGGGGGTTGCCGCGGGCTTTCCTGGCTCCTGGTTGGGCGCTCGGCTGCCTCCTCCAGTCCTCGACACAGTCCGCTCCTGACCTGCTCCTGATGCCTCGCCCGGCAGCGCACCAGGAAAGTCCCGCGGCGACCCCCACTGGCCACGCTCCTCCACCCGGCCCCACGCCCGCCACCCCTGCACCTCGCCCCGCCCGCTCTCGCTCTTGAACGGACGCTCCCACACATGCGCAGAAGCTTTTCTTTTTTAGGAAAACTAAAAAAAAAAAGCTTCCTCTGCATGTGCGTGAGCGCGCTCCGTGCGCTCCGCGCAGGCCCCGGTAAGTACGGGCGCGCGGAGGGGGGGAGGTCCGGGATGCTTAGAACCGGTTCGGTGACGTCACAGTGTCACCGCTACCTATTCTAGCGAACTGGACCAAACCGGGAGCAACCCACCACTGATTGGGCTGAGAGAGTGTGACTGGCCCAAGGTCATCCAGCTGGCTTTCATGGCTACAGCAGGACTTGAAGTCACAGTCTCCTGTTTTCTAACTTGGTGTCTTAACCACTAGACCAAACCGGCTCTAGTTTGAATACCTATGTTAACACTGATTTGATTTTTTTTTTTTTTTTAAAAGTCAATTATGAACAAGTTAGTTCAAATTCAGACTGGATACCTTATATTTAGCCATGACAGCATGGGTGTTGTGCCTCCACCAACGATCCAGACAGTAAAAAAGACAATAAGTAGGGTTGTGGTGAACATCATCTGATGAGCATAAGTTGCAGTGTCTCGGATGGAAAGAGCAAATGCCATGGCTCCACGGAGACCTGCAGGCAACAGTGACAAAAAGATGGTGGTTTTCTCACAGTAGAGGAGAGATGCTTTGAATACCACTATCCAACAGAAGACCATCACTTAATACTTGTTGTAATCTATAATTACCAACGTTATACACAGTTTTTTAGCTCCAGGAAAGAAAATCTGTTACTATGATGAAAAACCAATATATATCTGTTGAAGATTATGCAAGCCTCTCAACAATTAACAAAGCAGCTAGAAGAAATCCACCATTGGTGATTTATAAAATCAAGCTTTGAAAAAAACCCACAGTAAATGGTGGGAAAATCCAAAGTTATGAAACTTGAGGAAAAATTTAGCAGTTGGACCCAAGTTGCAATAGCTGTTGACATCCCAACATTTGACCTGTGGAATATATTTTTAAGACATATTTAAGTCTCTCTGTCTCTGTACCAGCTACAAGAAGAATAATCATATTTTAGGATTGTTTTCTTTTAACATTACTTTTGAGATTACATAGAAAAAAATAAAGATTCCCAATAATGTTAAAATTATTTGTTTACTCTGAGGCTTCTTCAGAAGAAGCAGTGGTGTGAGGTCATAAGAGTGTCTTGCTATGGATGTCCCAGGATCACTGCAAATGCCACTATTTGGGTTAGTCCAACAAAAAACTTGTGGTTACTGAGCAATCAACAGCATTCATGGAGCATGATAGGGTAGTTATTTCATTTTCTTAAATTTCTTTTTGGAAACAGAAATACATTGTCACTCCATCTCTCAGTATGGGTGAAATGAATGATATGTACTTCAGAAAACAATTGGAACTGTGTTAATCTTGTCATGGGAACATCCCACAAATTACATGGCCTAAATGGTCTTATCTTTCTTCATTTTGGGATGGGATGGGATGGGATGAGAAGGAAAAACAAATAAAAGTACAAACTTAACAACCAATGAAGTTTAAAAAAATCAGAGAAACCAAAAAAGAATGGGGAAAAATAAGAATGACAAATGAATACAGGTAGTCCTCAACTTATGACCACAATTGAGCCAAAATTTCCATTGCTAAGAAGGGTAGTTGTTAAATGAATTTCAGCCCATTTTATGACCTTTATTACCACAGTTGTTAAGTGGATTACTGCAGTTGTTAAATTAGCAACTTAGTTGTTAAGTGAATCTGACTTCCCTATTGATTTTGCTTGTCAGGTCACAAAAGGTGATCACATGACTCCGGGAGGCTGCAACCATCATAAATACATGCCAGTTTGTCAAGCGGCTGAATTTTGATCACATGATCACAGGGATGCTGCAATGGTATAAGTGTGAAAAACACGTAAGTCACTTTTTTCAGTAGTGTTGTAACTTTGAACGATCACTAAATGAATGATTTAAGCTGAGGACTAGCAGTATATTAGAATATAATTATATAATTATTATTCTTTTATTCATTAAACATGAAAATCAGTCAACTGAACATTAAAAATGTATCATATATCTTCTATTTTTTATTATTATTATTACTATTATTATTATTATTATTGACTAAGGAAACCCTCTTTATTGGCTTCATCTTATTGATTTACCTGAAAACATCATCATATGTTGAAAATTCCAGGAGATCTTGTGCCTTCTACCCAAATTCAGGAAGAAAGAGAGTGGGTAGATGTGTGCAGCTCGTCCCAGGAAAACCGCTATCTAACCACAACTTTTGGTTAAGAATCCAACAGGCATACATATACATCCTTTGTATTATTTTCAAGTAATTTCATTAATTTATTTAATATCAAATATTACATCAAATATCAAACTGCTTTATTTCAGTCGATGACTAGCATAAAACACAAAATCTGTCAAACCCAAAGCAATGACTCATAAAGAACAAATGCAAAGCAGGGAATATCGGATCTATGTGCGCTATTAAACAACACTGGGACATAGCAGAAGTATAAAAGAGTATGGTAAAACATCTTATTAAGACTAAGAGGAAAACTCAGACAATTTAATTTAATAATTTTAAGAATAAGTATCCTACAACCTCTCTTTTTCATGTAACAAACCCTTTCCTTATTCTTAAACATGTAATAGTTACATCCTAACACCTTCTGAAAGAGTCTCTGTTCCACTGAAATCTGTTTGTCGTGTGGTTTGAACAAGGTAAGCCTCTACTTCAATACTAAGAGAACCAACATCTCTTGCTATCTATTTGTTCTTCATTATCTGCAGTAAGCATAAGGCTGCTATTGAGAAAAAAATAGGATTAACAGTCAGTCAATCTTCCTCCTGCACTGGTCACTAAGAAACCACTCATATCATGAAAGCCACTTGAATGGATCCTTAGGGAAAACAGGCAGAAGATAAATTGCACTTCTTTGTCAAGTCAATTCAAGTGGGAAAATCCTTGCACACAGAGTACGCTCCATATTGCATTCATCTGCAAAACTGCGGCTTGATTTTCAAGTGCTCATTTGCCTATGTATATTGCTCACTTGCAAGTGCTTAAGAAGAAGTGTTTAATGAATGTTTATGAACTTAAAACTGAGCTTCTATATAAAAGTTAACAGGAAGAGATGCTCCACAGATGATCAGCACTAGGCTAATCTAAATAGGCTAATAAGATTTAAGATAAAGAGGAAGAACAAGGTCTCTTTGAAATAAAGCCAACCTTAATTGTCAATTCTAGCATACGTGAATGTTACAAGAGCCTTCCTAAAGGGCATTGGTCAACTCAATGAAAACAGAGACACAGGGACACTCAAGAATAGCTCCAGAGAATGTTACTGTTGCTGAACAAATAAAACTGAACCAAAAGGTAAAGTTATGAAATCCATAAATAAATAGGCTCTCCTAATCATCTTTTCATGCTGAAACATCAATGCTGTAGGACAAAATAGTACCAGTAGTACTTTGAATTTCTACCTCTGTTACAGGTTTTGGAGCAAACTATGCAAACTATTGGCTCCAGGCCAATAGATCTTTGTAAGAAGGTAAGAAAATTTAATTATTAATTAATTCTTGGAATGCAAGAATTGTAGCCAATTCCAAAACAGCATGAGGCTTCTGCATTGGAAGGCTGAGTAGGACACTGGCTGATTCTGAAAGAGGACCTTTGGAAGAAGAAGGTGGAGCAAGGCATGACGGGTTGGGAAGGAGGCCCAAGGGTATGAGACCCAGTGTAGGGGGAAGCAGGCCCCAGGGCCTGTAGGGATACAGTCAGATGGGAAGTAGGCCCAAGGGACCCATCCCAGCAAGATGGAGGGAAGACAGGTGGGTGGTGTTCCTATGGTAGCCAAGCACCTGCATTGTGATCATTTGACCATAGGGGAGCTGCAGAAGCCAAAACTTTGGGTACAGGTTGTAAATTCCTTCATTCAGCACCATAATAATTTTGAATGTTCACTGAATCATCATAAGCCAAGAACTAACTGTACAAACAAAATTTCACCATTCCTTTCATGTGGGATGTTTCTTCAACTATATTTTAGTCTATATTCTTGAGATTCCCTCCAGATCTCTCATCTAAATAACAACCAAACATGACACTTTAATGCTCTCCATAGAGAAGTCAAGTACATGACAGCAAAAAGAAGAGGAAGAGAAACCCTTAGTATCTCAGTTCTCTGAAGACTGCATAATGAATATTAACAATAATCAGTACAATTTAAGATATTGCCATTACTATGTGAAAATGATTGAGATGGATTAAAAAGTAGATTCTGGTTTATAGTAAATTTCTCTCTAGGGGTGGCTACACAGCCTCAGAAGTGTAACAGAAGGCAAGATTAAGTTTGGGGGTTTTTTTCCCCTGTATGACATATTTAGGAACAATAAAGTTCCTATCTTTCAGTTTTCATCTGAAAGTATAATTCTCCATTTTCTAGTTTTCAGCAAATACCATGTTCTTTTTTTTCATCTTTCCTAGAATATGAAACTAAAGTAACTCTACTGTAATTATATTTTTCAAAATTATATTTCCAGGAATTTTTTTCTTCTCGACAAACTACTTCTCCTTCAGTTTTACTCTCAGATGCTTGAGAACTTCAGAAGATACCAGAATTTGACTTTTTGTCATCTGATTTTAATACATTGTCCACCTTCTTCTGAAGTTTTCTCAAATCTCATACTTGCTCTAATAAATACGCAGGTTTCAGAGATCCTGCATGTACACAGATTTATCCCATACAATACTCTGACTCATGGAAAATATTATCTGAGATAATAATTTTTCTAATAGTTAATCTACTAGTTATAATATCTAATAGATTATAGTGTAAGAAGCTCCATCCTCTAGTTTGGATTACAGCAACACAAAATTCAAAAGCTATGGTTTTATAAAAGAGACTGCAGCAAAAGCTACTGTAGTATATTTTCCAAGCTATAAAATACAACTGAAACCCTAAACACATGGAGTTAGGAGCTAATCCTATGAATTCTGTAGGACTTATTTCTAAGTAGACTTCTATAGGATTGCACTTTTAAAAATATCTCATTTCAACTCCATCAAAACACAGAAAAAACTTCTGAAATCTTTGAAACATACATTTGAAATATGAAAAAAGGATACAAAAGCTCCAATTATGAAAACGGGGCTGAAAACATGTTTCTGGAAAGTAAACAAAGCTAAGCCCATATAAGAAAATATGAAATTCTCAGCCAGGAAATGCAGAACTTCAAAGAGCTGAGGGGAAATATGAAAAGATTAGTTTGCCAATTGCATTCAATATACCTGACATTTTATATAAATATCTATGTATTCCTGTCTTTAATAAAGCTGAGGGGAAGTAAAATAAAAATACATGTAATAATAGAAAATAATGGATTTAAAAGTTAAATATGTCAGTTTGTTACCAGTTATTTTTATCATTTTATACTACCATGCATCTGAAATTATACACCTGAGATAGTATAATGTCAAGAAGGAAATTCCCAAATTCATCTGTTCAGCTTTTCCTAATAAATACTGAATTTGAATGGTCTTCCAGTGTAGCAAAGATAAATATCAAAGAGCAACATCTACAGCAATCTCAGCAGCACAGCTGATGATGAGAGTTGTAGTCCAGCAAGATCAGGAAGGAATTCCTGTTTTATGACAATTATCTTATAAATAATTATCTTAAGCAACATGTGAAGCACCTAAGATTCCTGTTCAAAGCCATAAAACTAATCACTCTAAAAACTAAACCACTAAAGCCAACTACAAATCAGAAGTCTTATATGTATCATCTCATATACTATAATGAGTAGCATAAGAGGTGCCTAGTATTCCATTAGCTGAATGTTGAACAGTGTATCACCATATTTATAGATACAAGTGTTTGGACCTTGCCTCACAATCATTAAGTCATATAGGAAGAATAGATCATATTGTCACTGCTATCATCATTTTAGTCCTTAAGTGTCACAGCACAGCTGAAACCACAGAATAAAAGAAGTCCCAATCCTGCCATAACTCATGAAAGGTATCCTAGTAGAATCATGTGGCAAAGATGGGAATATATCAATCACATACAGGCAAAACTATAGTAGAAGAATAGCCAAGAATCTTTGTCCCAGCCCTCTAGTTCTGTTGGCCTAAGGATGTTTTGGGGGACATGACAGAGGTACATTTCAAAATACAACTCTGCATCCCTGAGGTCTGGGTTACAAACCAAAGAAAACTGCACTTGATTGTTTTCCCAATCACATATTTCACTTCATCAATTTTTATTAACTGCAAAAAGCATTTTCGGTTCTTATTAAGTAAGAACAACCTGACACAATAAATGCATGTAAACAATACAAATCATGCCTATTTACACAGCAAAACCAAGATTTTTTTTCTCTCACCTGCTTGGTTCGGCTTCTTGATTCAACAGATAAATTATTGTATGTGTAGTGAGCTTGTGTTATACCACAGAAAAGAACAGATACAACCCCTGTCATGAAAACAGTAATAAAAAGAAACATTAAACAACTGTAGATTGTCTCTTTTCTATGCTGATTAAGATTTTAAGAATGTTTTCTTTCATTCCTAAAGTATTGAATATTCGGCTTGCCTATGACGACCTGGTAGATTAACCTTTTCTCAGGCACGTATCCCCATGAAAAGCTACAGAGCTTAATCTTACTTGAAGATATTACCATAGGTCCTCAACACCTCGTTCTGTATTTCCAGGAGTATGAAAAAAACTGCCTTATGGTACAGTAGTCAATTCAAAATATACAAGGATGTTCCAGTTTTGGTACAATTCAAGCTGATTTTGAACTCTGTAATACCACTAAAAGACAGAAACTAAGGCAGCTTAGTCCAGGAACATATACATCATCAAAATGTTAAGAAATGTACATTGTTGTTTTTAGCATTTATTTGGATGCAGGAATAAGGGCAAGTAACTAAATTATAGATTGCGTATGTTTTCACATTCAATACCCTAACAATGCTTCCAGGCAAATCAGTGTGAATCTAGTAGCAGTTCACAACATATTTAAGGCAACCACACACAATTCTGGGAAAAGAGGTCACTGCCTTTAGATACTGAGAGCAAGTACTATGATTTTGTTCTTGCACATGATTCAAAGCCAGACTGAATTCAAAATGTTTGCAGAAGTCTATTCAAGTATGTACTCAATGCAGTGATACTTGCTAAAAATAAATTAATTTACTTATCTCAAAAATAAACACACACATCTGATGACAGGAACTATTATAGGGTTCCAACAATAGGAATTGCTATATCAGCATGATATTACTTAGATTCTTCTTTTCCATAAAAGTGCCTTACCTGTAAAACCACAAGCTTCAGCCAACAAGAATGTACTCCAAGACATCAGGAAAAAAAGGGCTGTCTCCAGCAAGGGAAAGCAGTGTAGTTTGGTAAACTTCGTCACCTGAACATTTTGTCAAGGCCATACAAAGACTAGATGTGATTAATGAGAGTTGTCTCAAAGGTATTAGTGATGAGGCAGAAAAATATAGAGCAGATATGCAGTTAATTGTTGATTCTCATGACATTCTAATATAGCCAGATTAAAAATGTTTTTAGATTAGCCTTAAATCTTTGCTTGGACAATGGCCAGATTCTGAACTCCTTTCATCCCTCTCATCTCCATGCATCACTCCTTATCTTGCTATCTGCCTCCTCCTTAAATTTTCTTGCATATAATTTTCCCATTTTAGGCTTATCTGAATGAAAAGTTTGATTTAGGCTTCACCCACAATAGATCCTGTCTCTAAACCAGAGGTTTTCAAACTTGGCAGCTTTAAGACTTGTAGACTTCAACTCCCAGAAGTCTTAAAGCTGCCAGGTTTGAAGACCTCTGCTCTAAATCAACTCTCCTGTGGTGCAAAATTTTCCCTTATTCAGAGCAGCTTTAGAAGATTATATGCTACCCACCACAATTCTCCAGAGGCAAGAGCTACAAAGAAGAGAAAAACAAATTGCCTGTGCCAAAAAGGGAAACTAGGACTTGGTTTGCACATGCAAACAGCTGGAAGGCATTTTTAGCAGAAGGATATAAGAGCTGTCACAATTCCAGTCGCTACTCCCATCATGAAAGAACCACTGAAGATTCCAAGAAAGACACCGACAGATTTAAAAAAGGCTGCTGCATCAAAGACATGGGCATTTTCCCCAGTGGGTTGATATGCTACAATAGAACTGTAAAAAGAGAAGGGAGAGAGAAATAGCAGTCAGCCCAAAATCTACCCTACTTCCAGGGGTGAAATCCAGCGGGTTCTGACAGGTTCTGGAGAACTGGTAGCAGAAATTTTGAATAGTTCGAGAACCAGCAAATACCACTTCTGGCTGGCCCCAGAGTGGGGTGGGAATGGAGATTTTGCAATGTCTTTCCCCCAGGAGTGGGGAGGGAATAAGGATTTTGCAGTATCCTTCCCCTGGAATGGGGTGGGAATGGAGATTTTGCAGTATCCTTCCCCTGCAACGCCCACCAAGCCACACCATGCCCACAGAACTGGTGGTAAAAAAAAATGGATTTCACCACTGCCTACATCATTCATCGTTTTAAACATCAGACAACTCTCATCTATTCATCTATCCCCAAATTTCTCCAGGTAAATACAAGAACAATGACGTCCCCACAATGATGTTACAAAACACAGCAAAACCCCTACTTACGAAGATAGTACAATAGCAACAGCATCATTTAGAACACTTTCTCCAAACAGCAGTGCATATAAATCAACATCAGCATGAAGTTCATTAAAAATTGCCAGGACAGTGACTAAAATAAGGAAACAAAAAAGAGTAAAAGATTTAACATTGAGTTGTATATAATCTTTATAGAAAACATTTTCTTTACATTTCCTATACAGGGAAAGATTTTCATGTTGCAATACAAACATGTAGTCAAAGATGTTGACAGGTTGAGTGTTAGTGAAATGACTTACAAGCACTTTTCCAATTTCTATAGAAATATAAATTTCTATATTTACTTTACATGAATTTGAATTATGCTCGTCTATGACTATAATAAATATTTAACTTGATTTATATGTATTAAATTTATTACAAAGTAACTATACCTTATCAATTATACAAAACCATACAAAGTTTGATTCACACATGTTAAGCCAAACACATTTTTGCTTGTTTGTTTTGATTAGTGTGTTTGTGAAACCACTGCATATGTAAAGTATGCTTTATGCCTTATGCTCAGCCAATTATAATGTAATTGAACCATGAATTAAAACATGCTACAACCATGTATAAACCTAATTTTAAAAACTGATGTTTGTACCTGGATCAGTAGCAGATATTATGGCTCCAAAGAAAAGGCAATCAGTGTAGTAGAATTTATCAGAAAGCTGTCCCACCAGCTTCATTAGTTTTACCACACCATACATGAGATTCCTGCAGAATAAGAGGATGAAAGGAAACATAATTTTCTTTCAGTATTTTCATTTATTTCTCTGGCCTTGTTTAGATACTTTCCAGCCTTAGACAAAATTAAAAATACATGAAATTCAGTAAAATATAATAAAACACATAAAATGCCATGTAGAGAAATATCAAATATAAACAACAATGAAATGGTCACAAACCACATTATTTTAGATTTAGTCTGTTATGTGTTTTTTTAAAATACTATTTTTGTTTTCCATGTAATAGCAATAGCACTTAAAACTTATATACCTCTTCACAGTGCTTTTTACAGCCTTCTCTAAGAGGTTTACAGAGACAGTATATTGCCCCCAACAATCTGGGTCCTCATTTTACCAAGCTCAGAAGGATGGAAGGCTGAGTCAATCTTGATGTTGGTGAGATTTGATCTGCCAAATTGCAGGCAGCCAGTGGTCAGCAGAAGTAGCCTGCAATACTGCATTTTAACCACTGCAGT
>JANHFM010005723.1:11535-21746 GCA_032468115.1 Grayia smithii | reverse complement strand
CCTTCCTTCCTTCCTTCCTTCCTTCCTTCCTTCCTTCCTTCCTTCCTTCCTTCCTTCCTTCCTTCCTTCCGTCCTTCTTTCTTTCTTTCTTTCTTTCTTTCTTTCTTTCTTTCTTAAAAACAGAGGGTAACTTTTCTCTCTTCTGACTCCTATCACATTGTTAATGTAATTGGTAACTTATCTATTCATCACCATATTTTGCACTCTTCCATCAAAACAGCCCACCCAATTCACTTTTTTTCCCCCCACAAAGTAATTTCAATACCATTGCACAGCCTGATCTCTTGAGAGAGACGATCCATAATTCAGCAGCAGAGAACCTGCATTGCATTAGAAAAAAGATTTCAAGTGCGGTTCTGGGTCTCCTGACATATGGAAGGACATGTTGTGAACATGTTACACCAAAATATGCCAGCCTTAGCAGACTTTCAAGCACTGAAGAAAAATAGTGTTGCCTCGCTCTTTCCCTGGGGCAGGTTCTTTGGAGCTGTCCTGGGGTTGTAACACCTGATCTTTTGTTTGAAAAACATGAACATTTAGATTATTTTATTATTTTAAAATGCGCTTCAAGGTGCTTTTTTTAACCTATAAAGCCCTACATAACTTAGGCCCAGGGTACTTGCAGGATCACCTGCTGCCTCAAGCATCTTCCCAGTGCCCGGTGCACTCATAGGGTTGGCCTCCTCAGGGTGCCCTCAGCCAGATAATGTTGGCTGGTGCCACCCAGGGGAAGAGCTTTCTCTGTGGGAGGGCCGACCCTGTGGAACGAATTGCCCGTGGAACTTCAGACCGCCCCAGACTTTCGCTCCTTCCGCCACGACCTGAAGACATGGCTTTTTTACCAAGCTGGCTACAGCTGACCATTTTAAACTACCTTTTAAAACTTTAAAATTATATATTTAAACTTTTACTATCGCCCCGTTTTAAATTTGTGTGATGTCTTATTGTTTGTTTACGGGTATATGTTTTTGTATTTGCATGTTTTTATTGTAAGCTGCCCTGAGTCCTTCGGGAGAAGGGTGGGATATAAATTAGATTAAAATAAAAATAAATAAATACCTTTCCCTTTACCTGTAAGTTGGCCAATCACTTCTCCAGACCAGTATTTCAGTTTCATTCTGTTTTTCTCATCTTCATAGGTGTGGTGTTTCAGTTTTGAGACAGCTCACACTGGCTGTCTTTCTAGCTGTCGGGTCGGAGGTTTTCGCAGGCTTTCCAGAGGGAGTTGCTCATTCCCCCACTCTTCCCTGCTGTTCCTCCTTTCTTCACTACTCCCACAGAGCAGCTATGGTCTCAGAGAGACTCCCAAAAACAACTAGAATATCGGCTTCCCTTCGGAGCCCCGAAATTCAGCGCGTGTCACCTTCACTGACCACGCCCCCTCTCCGGCAACTACTTTCAAAAGTCTTGCCAAGAAAACTGCATAAGTGGCTGCATTCACACATTGAATTAGTCATAAAATGGTTAGTTTTGTTTTACATGCTGACTAAATGTAATTGATTTCTAATCCATTTTCAGGAAAGATCTAAGGTGCAGATAGTCCTTATGACCAGAATTGGGACCAGAATTTCCATTGTTGTGATCATAAATCAAAGTTGGTTTTACAATAATTTTTACAGTGGTGGTTAAGGGAATCACATGGTTCTTAGGTTCTTAGCATAAAAAACTGCAATCACTTGTAAATGCGAGCTGGTTGCCAAGTACTGAACTGTGTTCATATGACCATAAGGGTGGAGCGATGCTCATAACTGACTGTACAGGTTGTAAGTCACTTTTTCAAAGTTCGTTATATCTTTGAACCATTGTTAGCCAGTTGTAAGTTGAGGACTACTTGTAGCTGGCATGGCATCAAGTCAGAGTACAAAACTTTAAGCCTAATTAAATTATTTTAACCCTATATGTGTAATTTATCATTGTCAAATTTATCACAATGTTGATACAGGTTTTAAATTGATACATCACAAGGCAAACATTTTTGCATTTATAAAAAGATCAAGTTTAGATCTATTTCATTATTTTCAAGAGTAGGATTCATTACCAAAGCTGGATGCAATTTTAGCATTTTGTTTTTAAAAAGTAATGAAACTTGGAATTTGCTGTCCACAGTGTCAGCTGTAATTTGAACTTTACTCCTAGTTTCTTCCAAAGCTTGGAGCAACTCATTTTGTTCCCTATCAGCATTCATCTCTACAGCAACCTTCCTCTGAGATGGGTTAGGAAATCCATCAATGATTCATCCAAAATCAAACAGGAGTCTTCTGTTAGCCCGGAGATTAAATCTGATGTCTCACATTTCAAACATTTAAATGATACCTGTCTTTATTGCAGACAGAACAAACAAATCTTAAGAGGGATCTTATTGTCTTGAAGGCATTCTTCTAACACAAACAGAACTAAGAAAGATGAAAGAATAGTTAGGCCAGTGATGGCTAACCTTTTCTGGACCGAGTGCCAAAAGCGCACACGAACCTCCAAAATGCAATGCGCGTGCAGAAGGAAAAGGAAGATTTCCTTATGAAACCTCAAATTAGAAAGTTTTAACAATTAAATTTTGGATCAAGTTTGAATTCTGTTACACATACAAATTTTACTGTACAATCTCCATCTTCTAAGAACACATGAAACCATATCAAAAACCTTTGCCATCAACATCCAATTCTATAAAGTGATCCAGAAAGGTAGATAGTTCTCGACTTAACAATTGAGCCCAAAATTTATGTTGATAAGTGACACATCTGTTGAGTTTTGCCCCATTGTACAACCTTTCTTACCACAGTTGTTAAGTAAATCATTGCAGTTGTTAAGTTAGTAACACGGTTGTTTAGTGAATCTGATTTCCCCCTTGACTTTGCTTGTCAGAAGTTCGCAAAAGGTGATCATGTAATCCTGGGACACTGCAATCGTCATAAATGTGAGTCAGTTGTCAAGCATCCAGATGTAAATCACGTGACCATGGGGATGCTGCAATGGTTGCAAGTATAAAAAATATGTCACTTTTTTCAGTAATGTTGTAATTTGAATGGTCACTAAATGAACTGTTGTAAGTTGAGGAATACTTGTACTATGAATCTCCTTCCCCAAGCTAATGTTCTCTCGGTATTGAATTTTGCTGTCATCTAGAAGCTCTGGGAGTTGTAGTTTCAATTGAAAGCACCTTTTTATTTTATGATTAAAGTGACCAAAAAAACTGTCACAAATGCAAATAGGACCTTGTGTACTTGCATCCTGATGTTGGACACAAATACATATATCTTATCAGAGTCATAATGTTATTATGCAAGTTGCATCAGGCAAGTTGCCTCTTCCATTGCTTGAAGATCCCAACACCCTTGGAGGACACTAAAGTGGGGAAGGTTTACCTAGAATTTGTAGGACAGTGGCAGGAGAAGTAGTAAAGAAAACACTTTACTCCTCAACTCTTTGGCCCAGGTTTTTTATATGAATCATGTTCCACTGACTCTCAAGCATACCTTTTTTAAAACATTAATACCACAATATAATATTACTAATATTCTAATTACTCTAATACTTAAGAAACTGTGTCAAAACAGATATGAGTCAGTGTCTTCTTCATTCTGTAAAAGCATTGCACTATAACAAAATATTTAACTGTCCAGTAATAAACTATTGGAAAGTATCTCAAGCATATCATTAATCTTTGTACATAATGGAATACACATTTCATCAATTTTTATCTGTCAGTTTCAATCCCTACTTATGCAAAAGATTCAATAGTACAGAAACTTCTGTAGAAATGTTCTAAGCTGTCTATTCAAGGACAACAAGATGTAGATTCATTAATGCGTTAAGTATACCTAACCTGAATACTGTCAATATAACTTACATAGAGTGGTTGTTCTGAAAGAATATGTCAATCACACTTACAAAATGCTTTCAGCTTTAATTCATTCCATTATTATCTACTTAAAACAATGCTGTTTCAATAATATACATTCTATATTATAACTGCTGAACACCTGCTCAAACAACATATAATATTTAACCACTCCTGGCATTGTATGTTTTATTACACAGATGTTGGGCCAGTTCACTCTATTATTTTAGTTTGCAAACAGAACCCTCAAAGCTTCAGGTCAACCACCTACACAGTGCCCTATAGCTGGATTTACAATGGGAAGGAATTCAAAGGAGCAGATCATGTCTTAGGGGTGCTACATGTGCAATACCCAGAGTACCTTCACCAAGCTGATCTCAGTTTCTATAATTTTGAATTAGGAAACACATAAAAGCTATCCGGTAAACCCTGAAGTAAGGATACGATGCTTTTCTTTTTTTAAATGAAATTATGTAGTCCTATCTGTTTTGCAGCTTCCCCAAACCAAAATATGTCCTTCTATCCATTAAAAGGTTGCCCATTTCTGTCTTAGTATGTTGTACAAATTATGGTTTATTCATAGTTAATTATATTTAAATCAAAATGGAAATCTAATCTGTATTGCAGCAACTTGCCCTCAAACCATACACTGACTCAGAACATTGCCATGACTTAAGCATCCTATACCTTGATTGATTTAGTCAAATCAAACTGATGATCCTCACTGCATCTTGTGGCAATGGGTGAACTTTGTACACTTATTGATGGTGGGAATGAGTTATTCTAAAGAACCTAATATCGTATTATATGTAGTCCTCAATTTATGATCATAATGGATCTTACAACTATTGTCACAAATCATACTGGTCATTAAACAAGGTACCAATGTGATTGTCTAGCTTAATGATCTCAATCCCTGCTCTCCCCACTGTGATGTTAAATGACTGTGTGGGTTGTTAAGTGGAGCATCGGGTGCCTCAGGGGTAAGGGAGCCCTGGGAACCCTAGCACAACCACAAGCTTGCACTGTAGCATCTTGCCTACCTGGTCTAAGGTATGCAGTTTTTAATAGTCACTTTTTTGTAGCCAGATGCATTGTATAACAATTCATTTTGTTTTCCTCACCTCAAAGTACAATTTGCCAAATGGTGGTCTTTTCTTTGCAAGGAAAATGACTATTGAATACCCCATTTAACAAATGAATGCACTATGTATTTTTGAATAAGTGGGATGCCATCTTGTCTCTTCACTTGCAAGGAACTTGGATTTTTTAAAATTGTTGCTACATATAGAATTGTGTGTACTGAGCTGCCCACTCTGCTTACATCTTCTCCAAATATCCCTTCTAAGTGGGAAACTTATCATTGGGCCCATCAATTGAAAACTGAGATAATCTGTGTTCTACAGCTAGAGATTTTACAGAAATATTATCTGCTTCCAGATCACTGATTAAGAAAGAGACTGAAGAAGGAAATTACCTAAAAGTTCTTTCCCAGATGCTTGCAAGAAAAGTTAATGATGCATTGATTATTCTCTTTCATTCTCTTCTAGTCTGGACATCTAATGAAAGAACGAACTACTCTATCACCATGTTAGTACATTGATGGTTTACATACAGTATATAGTTATTATCAGTCACCATCAAAGCTGACAGCAGCCAAATCATAGAAAAATGTAAAGAAGCAGTACAAGATCAGAATATGTGGTGAGACCTGAATGGATATCATCATCATCAGCAGCAGCAGCAGCAGCAGCAGCAGCAGCAGCAGAATATACATTTACAAGGACATAAGGCAAATTCTACTATTGTTTAGATTTGCCAGTGATGGGCAGGGGAAGAAATACTGCATTTCAAAAACTTTTATTTTTTTCTCAACAACATATCCTAAATGCAGTCAATTATTTTAAGTTTATCAAATTGTCCAATTATATTAGACTTAATTCTTACTGCATATGCAAGATATTGTCAACTAAATATACGAACAATAAGACAATCAGTCTTTTCATTCTCTTTCACTCCTACTCTTACTTCATCTTTTGCAGATGCTGTTCTCATCAATGGCTGCTTTCTTCTTCCAAATGGTTGAACACTGCTAAGTGTAATTCCCAAAGGAAGTCTACACTTCAGAAAGCAGTATTCTGGAAATTATTCCCATACCAGACTAATTTAAAATATCCAGAATTCTGCCTGGAAAAAGATAAATTGTAATTTCAGTGATAAGTAACCAGTTGTCATCTCTGTTTCAAATGTTACTTTGCTATGTCCTCTGCCATGAAGTCAAAAGGGTTTTTTGGCTAATTCCCATTATAATTCAGTGGTATGCATAGTTTTTGGCTTATGGACAAATTGGAGCTGGAATTTCCATCATAAGCAATGTGGTCATGAAGTGCAACTGCATCTGTCAGACCTGCCCAAGTCTGATTCCTGAGGGAAGTAAAACTCTGGACTCCATTTGGTTGAAGTGAAAAGGAACTTTTATTAAAAGTCAAATGGAATCTAAAATTCCTGCATGCCAATACAGAACTAAACCCCTGGTTACCCCTCCCCCTCCCCCCATGGTTCGTCCATGTGTAGCAAATCCAGCACTGTCGAGATGTTTTGGGAAACACTGAGGTGTTTGAATTGGTGAAATTCTACTCTCAGGGCAAATGGCCTTGAAGATGCCAGCGCACCAGTACAAACTGGATTCCAAAATGCTCTGTTCCTCCTCAACTGTCAATTTCCCCCTCCCAATTTGCCATAATAAAGGCATACAGCTTTGTTGCCCATTTGTTCTCCTCGCCCTTCCCTGATTGATGGTAGAATGCCAGCAAGTCACCAAGCCGAAGCTGGTGGATCTGACTGCATCACTTAATGATAGCAATCCCTGAAGTCCTGGTTGCCATTGTTAACTCAATTGCACAATAATTACGTGAGGCAACATTCTGGAGATGTCCCACAACCAAAACCAGTGAGGTGCATGGAGATGCAGAGAAATGTTAAAGAGGGTGCATGAGGGTGAGAGGGATGTATGAGAAGTAGGGGTCAGGAGTAGGCATGTACAGCAAGCTCTGCATGGATTGAGGAAGGTGTTTAGAGGGATGTGAGTGGTTGACACAATTCAACCACAGAAGGATTTGGGGAGCAATGTGTGGGTGGAGAAAGAGCTATCCTAGTGACTTGCGGCATTGACTGCTGGCTTTCTTAATTGACTTTTTAAATTGACTTTCTTATTGACTGGGGAAGCCAGAAGGGAAGATTGCAAATAGTTATCACATGATTGTGGAGTTCTTGGCAACCAGTAGTAAGTGCAAATGGGTTACCAAACTCAGATCATGCCTATCTGACCATTTAAGATGCTAGGACAGTTCCATGTAACCATCATTTGTTCAGTATTGTCAAAACCTGGAATGACCACTGGCCCAATGGTTGTAGTTGAGGTCTACCTGTAACAATAATTCTTAGTTAGGGTACAGAAACCAAATGATGAGATAATACTATTTATGTGAAAAAAACATACAGTGTATACTGAAATTGGAACCATTCCTTGTCAGAAGTTTTTTAATTAAAAATCAGAGTTCACTTTGTACAACCAAGATGATTTAGGACCACCCAAAGATTATGGATTTAGCTTTTGTATAGCAGATCCCTGCATCATGTCCCCAGCTGTACTGAAATTCTGCCCATCTTCAGAAACAAACAAAGTACTATGTAACTCATATGAAATTCCCCCAGGATTTCCCCCCAGAAAAGCAAAACAGGAACAGGACAAAGGTGTTTGTTTAATTATCATTTGAAGTTATAGCAGTACCGAAAAAAGTGACTTATGACCAGTTTTACTTTCTTTCTTGCTGCTAAGGAAGAAATGGTAATACTTTTGTCTGCAAACAACCAAACTCTGATATTATTATTATGCTGACTGAAATTCAAGCAGGAAGTACCACCATTCTGATGAGCGTTGTACAGTTGCAGCTGGTTAACTTGCATGCATTCATATTGTTACTTCCTTATGTGACAATCCAGGTAGTCCTCAACCTACAATAGTTCGTTTAGTGACTGTTGAGAGTTACAACGGCACTAAAAAAATTATTTATGACTATTTTTCAGAGTTACAACCATTGCAGCATCCCATGGTCACGTGATCAAAATTTATGTGCTTAGCAACTGACATGTATGAGTTGCATTGCCCTGGGGTCATGTGATCACCGTTTGTAACCTTCCCGGCAGCTTCTGAGAAGCAAAGTCAATGGAGGAAGCCAGATATGCTTAACGACTGCATGACTCACTTAACAAATCCAGTGATTTGCTGAACAACTGCGGCAAAAAGTCATAATGCAGTAGGCATTGCTAGACTACTGCAATGCCCTCTACATGGGGCTGCCCTTGAGATGCACATGGAGGCTTCAGCTAGTCCAGAATGCGGCCACGCAGGTGGTTATGGGAGCACCCCAATACTCCCATGTAACGCCACTCCTTCGCGAGCTGCACTGGCTCCTGGTCGCTCTCCGTGTGCACTTCAAGGTGCTGGTTTTGACCTATAAAGCCCTACATGGCTTAGGCCCAGGGTACTTGCAGGACCACCTACTGCCACGAGCATCCTCCCAGCACCCTGTCCGCTCTCATAGGGTTGGCCTTCTCAGGGTTACCTCAGCCAGACAGTATCAGCTGGCGGCACCCAGAGGGAGAGCTTTCTCTGTGGGAGTGCCGACCCTGTGGAATGATCTACCCATGGAACTTTGGACTACCCCAGACCTTCCCTCCTTCTGCCGTGACCTGAAGACTTGGCTTTTTTACCAAGTAGGCTATGGTTGATCATTTTTAAATTAGTGTTAAAATTATGTTTAAATTGCTGAAATTTAATTTTTATTATTGCCCCTTTTATTCTTTTAATGTTTAATATTTTAATGTTTCATGTTCTTGTCTACATTGTATATGTTTTTGTATATTTGTAAATATGTTTCTTATATTATCTATGTTTTTACTGTGAGCCACCCCGAGTCCTTCAGGAGAAAGGTGGCATAGAAATTAAATTAAAATAATATAAAAATAAAATAAAATTTTTAATGTCAATTATATAAGAAAGAGGGAGAACAATATCTTGGACAGTACATTGGAGAAACAACCTGTTGTAAAATCTTCACTGCTTTTTTCAGGTCAGTGACAGAATTGCTTCAGAGGCTCTGAGTGATAAAAGTCAGTTCCCTTTTTTCCATCCGATGCTCCCCAAAGAAGGTTTCCACTACTCAGGAATTGTGCGATTGCTCCTCTATTTTGAATGGACTTTGATTGGTCTCTTTGCTCCAGACACAGAGAACCGGGAGCATTTCATGAGAACTTTTACTCCTATGCTTGTCAGGAATAGAATTTGTGTGGTTATATCACAACAATTGTCAGTGACTGGAAATACAGCAGCCCTCAGGGACGCCCTGTCTAAGTGGAAACAAGTTAATATCTTTGTTCACTTCATAGAATTAAATCGCGTTTCTGACAGTCTTCTGCCTTTCCATTTAACATTTGAAAGTTTGCCAGGTCCTATTGAAGGAAAAGTCTGGATGAAGACATTGGTTGGAATATATTTAGAGAGAAAGGATGCAAATCTCAAGTACATCCATAGCATTTGGAGCTTTCCTCCTCATTGGAAAAAGAGTTGGAACAAAGATGCTGCCTTTAAACTCTATTTCCTTTTGAATCCTGAATTTCAGGATGAGTATTTTCACTGTTCTGTTTCAAAACACGTCTTTTCTGTCAAAGGCCGGAGAAGATGCACCCAGAAAACACCACTGGAGACCCAAGACGAAAAGAATGAGATGTGGATCATAAATAGTATCTATACTTACAGCATCATTAAGATTCTGGCCCACACATTAAATGCGGCATCCAATTTCTACAGGAGAAGGAAGAAGGGAGAGGAAAGGTTGGGTGCTCCAAGGCTGCAGCCATGGAAGGTATGGGGTCCCAACAAGGATCCATCAAACTAAATTCCTTTTCAGTGTTTTTGACCTTGGTTGTTTAAGATCTTAAGCTTCTGCATAACATTTTGTACTTATTTGAAAGAGCCCTGCATCCTCAATTCTACAATCAAGATATTTTGTATATTAAAAAAAATGTCCCCAGTTTCTTTCTGATTTTAAGCACCTGTAAACCATCATGGCTCTTCTCCTTGTTGTCTTTCCTCAAGGCTAAAAACAGCTCCTTTGATCTCTTCCTTGTCTTCTTTGTCCTTGACAAAAGCTGATGAAAATTTTGTGCCTTCCTGCAAGAGAACTGGTATGATTCCACTGGATCATTAATGACATTATCATCAAATGAATAATATGGTTATAGAATGGAATGGAATGGAATGGAATAGAATAGAATAGAATAGAATAGAATAGAATAGAATAGAATAGAATAGAAT
>JANHFM010005723.1:0-11435 GCA_032468115.1 Grayia smithii | reverse complement strand
AGATTTTTACTCCAGAAGCATTTTATTAAAATAAATTTGATAAAAATAAAAAAAATCCGATTTAAATCAAAAAAATCCGATTTTTTTGATTTTTTAAAAAAAATCATTGATTTTTATCCACCCTGCTGGTTTCTTTATTTGCTTCAGAGTTTACAGCTAGTCCATGTGCTGTCCTGCTCACTCATGCACACACATAACAATGGTTTAGTAGGTTTATTAATATTCTCCAGCAATTCCCTTCACCAAAAACCCAGAACTGTCCCAATTAAGTCCAGCCAAAAGTAGACCATGGAGCAATGGCCAATGAGTCCACAAGACACTTGAAAGTTTTCCAAACAAGACAAATCCACCAGGTAAAATTAAATCAACAATACAAGAGGATTCACAAGACAAGAAAAATTCAGAGATCACAAGGCATGTTCCAAAGTCAAGGCACCGTGTCAATCCAAAGCAAGGCAGAAATCACAACGACCATGAAACACGCAGTTAGGAAATGAACATGTTGTCCCCGCCACTATCTCCATCTGTCTGCTGTGCTAAATAGCCAGTCTCTGGTACAGCCCATCAAGAGGGACGAGGCTGCCTCCTCATGAGTAATCAGGATGACCTTCGCTGCTCCTGCCTTTTGTCTGCCCTTGGATCAGATGCAGAAGGCAGTTCCCCTTTCTCATCACTGACAGGCTGCAGCTGCATACTTTCTGCACCTGATGCCTCAGGGCTGCCCTGCTGCAGCTGCTCTTCAGCCAAATCCTTCTCAGACAGCTTCTCATTGACCAACTCCCATCCTGATACACCTGGGACTGGTTCATCCTCCTCCGAACTGACATCTGGAAAGGTATCTGGGGATGTGTCCAGAGGAGTCATCACACTACACACTAGAATTAGTGGTCTTCAATATGGTGCAACGGAAATGCTTAAGACTAGAGGTTGAAGTGGTATTTTATGATAGCAACTTACCTTTGCCTTCTCCCTCCCATAAATGTAATGTAATGTTCTCCAAAATGTTCACAAAACTGAGACCCCAACATAATCTCCAGGTACTCAGTGACTGGCCAGCCAAAGCCAGCTCAAGATGCACTTGCTGGCGACATCACACCCATCAACAATAACCGATGGAAGGCCTGTTCATAGTAATAAATGAAACTTTTGCGTTGCTGTTCAATATGGCATATTTTCCTTTAAAAATACTCTTATTTTATGGACAAGCTATAAAATAAGAATATTAAGAGAAGTGAAAAAATACAATATTGGTGTAAAATTCAGACTTACCTAACCCCTATATGAAGCGTACAAGTTTCTGCATTGGTATATTGTGAGTGTGATATCGCCAGCAAAGTGCATACTGAGGACCTGCAAGGAAGAGAAAAATGGAAACTATCAGTCCTGGTTGTGACTTTGAATCACATTTTGGAAAATAGATACATTTCTACACCATCCTCCTTTGGAACTGTTCAATGCATTTAACCATTAATGTGTGCAATGCTCACACGCTAAATCCAAAATATATTAATTAGGGTACTATGTAAGCTCAAAAACAAATAAAAACAATCAATTGTCTACTACAGGTAGTCCTCGACTTACAACTACAACTGAGCCCCAACTTTTTGTTGTTAAGTAAGACATTTGTTAAGTGTGTTTTGCCCCATTTTACCATCTTTCTTGCCACAATTGTTAAGTGAATCACTGAAGATCTTAACTTAGTAACCTGGTTGTTAAGTGAATCTGGCTTCCCCATTGACTTTGCTTGTCACAAGGTCACAAAAGGGGATCACATAACCCTGGGACACTGCAATTGTCATAAATATGAACCAGTTGCCAAGCATCCAAATTTTGATCACGTGACCATGGGGATTCTGCAACGGTTGTTAACTGTGAAAAACGGTCATAAGTCATTTTTATCAGCGCCACTGTAACTTTGAACAGTCACTAAACAAACTTGTAGGTCGAGGACTACCTGGATTGTCACATAGGAAAGTAATGATATGAATGTGTGCAAGTTAACCAGCTGTAACTGTGCACCACTAATCAGAATGGCAGTTCTTCCTGCTTGAATTTCAGTCAGCATAATAGTAATATCAGGTTTTGGTTGTTAGCAGAGAAAAGTGTTACCATTTCTTCCTTAACAGCAAGAAAAGGGAAAGAAAATAACACTTCACATTTCTTCTTCCAGACAACCCTGACACCTCTTTCCAACTTCTACTATTTTCCAGCCTTCTGCAATTCTGAGATTTCAGCCGCTTTTTCATCAGCCACTGCTTTCTCTTCGATAGGTATTTACCGTACATTTAAAAGCTAGCACAGTTATCTTAACAAATTTCATGGTTTTCATGGAATTGAGACAACTATTGTCCCAGTCTTCTCTGCCAATCCTTAAAAAATAAATCACGTTTTGCCTTCAATCTTATCCCATTATTACTGTAAAAAATATTTCCAATTCCTAGATGTAAAGCTTGTATCCCCATTTTAAAGATGGGGACTGGGGTTATAAAATCTAAAAAGGAAAAAAAATAGAACTGAATACTTTTAATACCTTAAGTCTTTAACAAGTAAGAATAAAACCTGATTTACCCATGGCACTAATCCATAACATGGTGCTTGGCTTTAGTTTAACATAAGACATGAGCCTATCCCCCACCAAAAACAATGGCTTAGTTGCCACAATGGGTGGGTGTGTATATCACATCAAGGTAAAACAAATCAGAAGAGATTAACAACACATTTTTAACAAGGTCAAGCTGCCAAATAAACTAGAAAATAAGGCATTATTTTAAGGTCACCTAGCAGTTTTTTCTTTAAATATGAAAGCTGCCCTAGCCTTGTGTAACTAGGTTTACTTAAAAATATATTTTTGTCCAAATAAATAAATGAACACTCGTGGCCATTGAATCTGTGGTTTCTGCTGTTCCCTTGTAATGGAAAAGCAATTTTAAAATGCAGGGGCAAGCCACAGTAAATTTAAGAAATTTATTCTATGCAACACCTAATCGGCTGGCTGATCTGGAAAGCTGAGTAGGATTCTGCCAGGATGATAAAGCATCTGTAAAGTCCAAGGCTACAGGCTAAACCTTGCTTTTCAAACATGACAAAGAACAGAATGACCAACTATTTCTGTATGTTGCAAGAATACTGTTCAATGGCGTCCATGAAGTTACAGAAGTCAAGCTTAGTTTCACTGTTTAAATCATATCTAGGATTATAACACAAGGAACATTAAAAATTACGATTACCAATTTTAAAAAAACTTTTAGGGCCTCAAAACCAAAAGAGTTCTTTGTTATCATCACACGATACAGCCCAGAAAACACTGCACAATAGAATATAACATTTCTCAAATCACCAAAATATCATGGCTTTAGACATTCATGTAGGTGAATATGACCTATGACCCTCTGGACATTGCTGACCTACACTGACAGTAACTCCAAGAAACATTTCACTATAGAAATGGTAGGAATTATAATGCTGCAACATTTGGAGGACAAAAGATTTTACCACAAAGAAATGGAATTAGAGCTTGTTTTAGTCACCAAAAGAGAAAAGATGATTGAGGAAAGACGTTGTTGAACTCTTCAGGTATCTTAAATGGTTGTCCTATAGAGCAGAGTTTCTCAACCTTGACAACTTTAAGATGTATGGACTTCAACTCCCAGAATTCCTCAGTCAGTACCTTTTAAGTTGCTAACATTGAGCAACACCGATAGTTAGCCCTTGAGTTACAACAACAACTGAGCCCAAAATGTCCATTGGTAAGCAAGACAGTTGTTAAAATGAGTTTTGCTTCATCTTCACAACTGATCACATGACACCCAGGACACTGTGGAGTTCTGACAGTGGCATGCGCACACATGCACACAGTCACATGACTTAAAATTGAGTTAGTTGGCAACTAGCTCAATTTTACAGCTAGTTGCAGTGTTCCATGGTCATGTGACCATGATTAACACTGTTCTTTTCCAAATTCCAGCCATTTTGGCTGGTTTCTAGCAAAGAAAAAACAATTATAGGAACGAACTTGCTTTATAGACACCATATTTGCTTTCGGACCACTGTGTTCGCTCTATGACTGCTGCAAAAA
Source organism: Grayia smithii (assembly GCA_032468115.1). Taxonomy (NCBI): domain Eukaryota; kingdom Metazoa; phylum Chordata; class Lepidosauria; order Squamata; family Grayiidae; genus Grayia; species Grayia smithii. Next base: position 7,360 of record JANHFM010005723.1, on the reverse strand, counting down.
AGATCATAAAAATGAGTTGGTTACATAGGTGCTTTGACTTATGACCATCATGACTTATGATGGAAATCCTTGGCTCCATTATGGTTGTAAGTTGATAACTATCTGCAGAAGAGAAGTTAACCTGATTTATATTGTCCTATGTGACAAGACAAATGGGATGAAATTAAAAGGAAAGTACACATGGGTTAGATATTTGGAGGAATTTTCTTACATATTACTAGTGGAATCAGTTGCTTTCTAGAGTGATAGGTTCCTGCACTGGAGATCTTCAAATAGAATCTGAATAACCTTCCATCCCAAATGCTCTAGCAAATCCTGTACCAAACAGGCAGGATAGAGTAGCTGAACTCTGCAGTCTCTTCCTATTCTATAATTGTATGAAAAAGGACTCACAAAGTTAGTTTAATTAAGTGGATGAGTCAATCTGAAGCCAAATCATAAGCCTGTGATTCAGCAGATTTATCATGCACATGCCAGTAAATACAACTTTCCAGTGGCCATCCAGTGCCCAAGAAAGGCAACTCACAATCTCAAGATCCTTTATCTGTCACAAATAGTGGGAAGAGGACACTAACTATATTTGAAGCTTCAAATCATAATCACTGTACATTTATGCTACACTGAAAGCCAGATATTTTGATATTGATATTGTAGTATATCACAGATAACGGCTAAAAAATTAAGTCCAGCTGACTTAAATATTATTTTATAGGGGAAGGCTGAATTAGTTTCTTGGTCTACAACGGACACAAAACTTAAGTTTGTATAACTGCGCCTGCTCACTTGCCTTCCTGATTGTATTGTCAATTTAGGTTGAAGCACCTCAGGACAAAACATGTTTTTGTTTATGTATTTTAAAAGTACAATATACTCTGAAGGCATTACCTAAACAAAGTGAACATTGTTCTATTTTGCAACCCTTTCCTTATGAAAATATAAAGCACCTGCCAATTTTCTTGATTTTATAACGATAAAATCTCAACAAAAAAAGTTAGAAAAGACAGTATAGTAAGATAGTGTTATGTGAAAAAAACTCCAATTTTTTTTTAAAAAAATCAGTAACAATATAGACTAATTCCCACAAAGGTTAAATATATAACCTATTAATAGCTATCTGTGCATTCTATAAATATTACTAATTTCTAAACTTGTGTAGAAAAAAAACTATATATTGCCTTATAAACGAGGCCTGCATAGCATGGGGCCCTCTAAGAAGCCTTGTGAAGCCTACCACTGTTTTTTAAAAACTCAATTTGCTGCCACTAAATATTGCTGCTGCCAAGCATGACCTGCTGCTGCTCCGAAAGACACACTGCCAAGCACATCCAATGTCTCCAGGACTTACCAGTACTGCTAGCTCCAGTGCTGCCAGTATTGTGTTAGCCACCAAAACAACTGATTGGTGTGACAGGTATTCCTTTGCAGCCCACTGCTATTTTTAAAAATGTCAAAGTGGCCCTTTCTCCTTTACTAGCTGTGCAGCTGTGTGCAGATTATTCTAATCAGATCCTGGAAGAGCAGTTTCTCTAAAAAAATGGACAAAAAGGCAATTTTAAGAAGGTCCCCAATCTTCAATGGAGGAAAAAAGAAGTTTATTATTTGTGATTGCTCATTATAAGCAATCACCTTGAGGACTAGGATAATGTTCACCCTCAGCCCTAAAATCTCAGTGGGCGAAACTGGGCCAGTTATACTCAACCCAGCCACAGGGTGATCATGATGGAAAAGGGATTCCTACATATGCCCTCCAACCTCCTGAGGAAAAATGGGATGTAAATCCAGTGCATGAATAATTTAATTGAGCCGTTTCCAACAAAGTTGTACACATGAAGCCAGAAAAACAAGAGATGAAAATAGTTATAATAAAAGGAAAAGTATTGCTGAGCTCATGGTGCTTATTTCTGAAACAAAATAAGGCAGGATTATAATGTACAGCAGGTTCTGATCTGTCTTTCAAGATCCGCAGAGATCTGGGGCATTAAAAAAAAAGTAGCTACAGTATCACACAGCAATGCAGCAAGGAACAAGTGACTAAGGAGACAGTCAAAATTCAGAAACCTCAGAAGAGGAAAATTCCATAACTTTTCAAACAGTTAACTTTTAAGAAGGCACTGAGTAGCCACTGGAAAAGAAACATGCTTTTTTGCTCTGGGTAAACATCCATTGGTGGATCTTTACCAGAATATGCGTCTCTATCAGAGAAAGTTAAACTGAGACAGCTGCCAATTCTCAGATATTTTTTTCCTACACCAGCTACCAACATTAAACACAAAACTTAAAAGGTGACCGAAATCTGAATACTGCAAATAAGGCTTGAAAAGAAAATCATCACAAGGTTTCATGCTGTCACTGTAGATTCACATACAATCCTCTGCACCACTCATTAATCAAATCTGGCGGGCACTGAACTGATCACAAGCCTGTGCTACTTCAGATGGCAGGAACAAATAAATTCCTGGTCTCATTTTTACTTTGTTGTGCATCCCGAAACCCCTTGAAGGGTTCATTTGGTTGCCTAATCACACACAATGCACTTAGGATACATTGTATAATCTTTCCTAATATCTAGTTCCAGTACAGTCAGAGAAAAAAAAACACAACACTAAAAGCCAAAGATTAACACATAGAGCTAGTTGATCTGGAAAAAAGCATCCCCATTTAAAGGTTTCTTTCATCTTCTACAAATTTCAAGCTATCGAGAACAAAAAAAAGTTCCATGTGTATGGTGCAGAAATAAGGTACATGGTAGTCAAAAATAGCATATCACAAGCCACAATTAAAATATTAACTATAGGCACTAACAACAACTTCTGCCCCACATCTTTATTTGTTCCATTAACGAACAACCTTCATGATAGGACTTGAAAATTCAATATAGATATATTTTAGAATACTATAACACATCTCTAAGAAGATTATCTAACTAGTAACAGCATCCAAAAAGATACAGTTCATATTACTTTTTATTATGTAAAAGAATGACGATCCTTTGATGTAATATAAAATGAATATCATAAGAAAGAAACAATAGAATATGCATTGAGAGAGCTCCCTTACAACCTTTCACATATTGGAAGGGGGGGGGATGACACCCAATAATGACAGCAAAAATCATGCCATTGAGTTTTCTTGAGCAAAAGAACATCTAGTAATGCCCAAATTTTAGGATATTCTACCCTCTTCTCAAACCTGTAAGAGAGCCAAATATTGAACAGGAACATACTGCGATTGATGCAGCAAGTGAATTAAATAAATTGTAGCAGAAAGGTGTGGAGGGAAGAGTTTAATCTCCAAGTAAAGATGGAGAAGAAAATCATGTGACCATGAGAAATATTTATCCTTCCTGTAGAATATTTATCTCAATCTTCCTAATACAGACATATAAAATATTTGTGCACATAACAAAGAAAAAGATGCAAGAGGTTGCATTGCCCGTTCCCTTGTTAGAGATCATATTGCCAGTTCCTATTTAAAGGCCAAGGCAAGGCGAACACAGCAGGTAGAACTGGAAAATATTCATCTTGAAATTAATACCGATGTGTTGAAAAGTCATCAGTGAAGAATGAAGCCACACCAAATGGTTGGCGGAGGGAGGAAAGGAGTGACCGTGAACCGGCATTTCGCTCGCTCGCTCGCTCGCTCGCTCGCACGCACACACACACACACACACACACAAAACCCCAGTTTTGTCATTTGTCCCCTGCGATCTGTCAAATAAGCCAAAGGGGAAAAAAGGGAACTGAAGAAAGGCTTTCTAGAGACACAAGAGAGACATGCGCACATGTATTTAGATGCCCGCCCAGCGTTTATTACTTTTAAATGGAAAACTGGTACCGGCTTTAGCGGCGGTCCTGAAGAACCGGGCTGCATCAGCGGGAATGCCCAGATGCCGCGTTTCTCAAGAGCCTGCGACTCACCGTAGATCATGGCCAGGCCGGTCTCATGGAGAAAGCGGACCCGGCGATGCTTGAAAAGCCAGATGGTGAGAATAGTCAGGGTGAGGAGGAGAATGAACGTCAGGAGGCTCACGCTGTCTTGCCGGTGGCTCTCCTCCGCTTCTTTCTCCGTGGCGATCTCCTCCATGGCGCTGCTGCTCCGTTCTCCCAGGCACAGCCCAGGGACTGGGGAGAGGACGAGAAGCAGGAGCCGCAGACGCGCCATGGCAGGGTCCCCTGGAGCACCGCTCGTGCCCGCCTGCGTCCTCTCGGCGCGCTGAGCTTCCTGCCAGCAGCCACTGCAGCAGCCGGCAGGCTCCGCTCAGACGACGGTGCTGGGCGCTCAGGCAAGTCGCCGCTCCTGGCAAGGCAGGCGCAAGCGACTTCGGCAGGAAGAATCGACGAACTCCACCCCTCGGCGTCGCAGCTCCAGCATTAAGTTTGCGGAGAGCTGCTCTCCCGCCTCGTTTCTTAAAGGCTGGCCACGTTTAGGGCAGCGCGCCGCCTCACCACCTCCCGCTGCACAGGGGCGGGGTCTACGCTTGCAGCAGAAAGGCGATAGAGTGGGCTGCACCATTGCAGACTGCGGGAGGGGTGGATAGCTCTCCTGAACCCCTTTATCAAAGCGCTAGGATTACTTGGAAATCTAGCACAAGGCGAGTCCGAGAAAGGGCTCTTCGATCGTTGCACCGCTCGCTTGAATTACATAAAGAAGTGTGGTCACATTTCAAAATAGAATCCCGCAACCAAACCTTCACATTACGAGACTATTCGATCCCTCTTTTATTCGTCTGACGGAACTCTGTTAGTTCGGTATAAACTGACCGCGAAGGAGGTTCGTGTTTACCTGCTACTAAGAAAGGTATTCTGTTCTTGCGGTTTTTGCCCTCTTTCCCCAATTATAGGGGAAAAGTAAAAGACGCGATGAACCAGGAAATTACGGCAGGTCAATTTGGGACTGTTAATAACCCAGCTTCAAAACCGAGGTCTTAAAACAGACTTGATCATCTCCATTTCTTCTGCTCGATGACTGAGTTTGCATGACCTAGTTACAAGTTAGCCTACCAAGCTGTAGCTCATTTCATTGCGTGTTCATCCAATCTATGTGGTCAAAGCCAAAATATTGTGGAAAACCATGGTTTATTCTGAGTAAGCATGTTCTGTGAATGCAATTAGGAGTGCATTAGTGGCTGCGACTGGTAGGAATCACCACTGGGCATAAGATTGTCCGTTCTGCAAGCACATTCACTTGGGAGTAGGCAATATTTAAGACTTCTATAAACGGGATTTTACTGCATAGATTTGTGTATTTCAGTCCTTAAAGAAGGTCTCTGCTTCACTAAGTCTCTTCAAAGTACTGGGAAATTTTCTAATTTGTTTTTCAGGTGCAGTATTTTCACATGGTGGCTTATAAAAATATATTTAAAACAAACTAGCAAAAGAAAGCTCAGGACTGTATTGGTTGGAAACATGCAGAAGAAGCTATCCTGCAGTGGATAGACAATGGCTAAAATGATGTTGATGATTAAACAGCTTACATAACTACTCAAATTAACATTGTAAATAAAATTATTCAAAACAGCAGTACCTTGAAAATTAAATATAAGCAATACTAACTGAACATAATAAATCTTTTAAGTTTTCTGCTAATACCAATTGTGATGAGAAAGTAAATACTTCATTAGGGAAGAAACTCCCCAGTAGTTATTGAAAAAGGTTTGGTTCAACTATTCTATCTCAGCTTCAGTCTTGATCTACCACTTAAGAATAATTATGCTCAGAGGATATAATTGCCAAGAGTTTTGCTATAATTATCAGACATCTAAACACTCAAAGTATTAGACAAATGGAAAATATTATTCATAGTACACTCCTTTGCAATTCTGAGACAAGTATCATTGAGTCTGCTTTCTGGTAAGTGTAAATAGAGCCACAATTAGCTAGTTCAGATTTAGTTTTTTTTCCCATGTCATCATTTTAAACTTGATTATTTTGTATTTTGTATTATCCTCAACTTGGCTAATTAATTCCCCAGAAGCTTATTTTTTTTGAGAAGAATGATCATGTTTACTTCCTTGTCTGTTGAAAATAGTCATATTAACCAGGAATAAATATCAGTTCACCCCCTTGACAAGAAGCCATTGCTAGATGTAACCATACTGGACAACTTTTGTCTAGTATTCATTTTTCTCTTTTTAGGGAAAGTTATTGGGTAGAAGGTTGCACAATAACTTCAGAGGATCCTGGATGAAACTGATTATACAGACCCATTTCAGTTGATTTCAGGCCTGAGTATGGGACTCAAATAGCATTGGTTGTAGTTTTGGATGACCTCTGGCATGAGCAAGATAGAAGGAGCACTTCCATCCTTGTTCTCCTTAACTTCTCAGTGGCTTATGATACCATGGCATCCTTTTCAAATCATGGCATACTTTTGAACCAGTTCTGGGAATTGGGAATGAATAGCACTGTATTGGGTATATTGTATACAGTGTTGTTTTTCCTTCTTTCTCTGGGGTTGGTTCCAATCAATGTTGATTAGGAATGAGAGATCCTGTCTTCATCCTCTGCATGGTGAGGATTTTTCAGGGTTCAATACTCTTTCCACTTCTGTTCAACATCTACATCACGGGTGTCAAACTCACTGTGTCACGTTACTGTCATGTGACATTTTGTGACGTTTTTCCCCTTCGCGGAGCTAGGGTGGCCATGGCCGGTATGTGATGCATCCGGCCTGCAGGCCACCAGTTTGACACCCTTGACCTACATGAACTCATTTGGTGAGGTATTATCAGTATGCTGGAAATAGCCAGCTTCATCTCTCATCTCTTCGTAAATTAAGTGATGCTGTTGAAGATTCTGCCCTAGAGGCTGTAGGTATTCAACAGGCTTCAGCTAAGTCCTAGCAAGACTGAGTGGATTTGGGGATATGCAGGTTCCAGGGATTCATCTTTAGTTCTGGATGGGATTGCACTCCCCAAATAGACTTGGTGCATAAACTGGGGTTCTCTTGGACTCATAAGTCCAAGAGAACCCCAGTTCTCTTGATAAAAGATCAGGTAACAACCTTAGCCAGAGGGCCTCTGTGCAATTTCACGTTGTGAGCCTGTTCCTGCATTGGAAGGTTCTGCTTGCAGTTACTTGTGCCCTGAATGGATTACTGTAATGCACTCTTCTTTGGAGTGCATCGAGAGTTACAGTTGGTACAAAATATGACATAGCAGGCAGTTACACATGCTCCTTAATCAGTGCATGGTACATTTCTATCCCACGAGATATCTTGGTTGCTAATATTTTATTTATTTTTATTTCAACTTATATCCCGCCCTTCTCTGGAGACTCAGGGCAGCTTACAATTTCTGAAGCACAAATCAATGTGCTTAGCAATACCTTCATTCCTTGTATATGCCTGCTTATTAGGGCTT
>JANHFM010005722.1:61638-72520 GCA_032468115.1 Grayia smithii | reverse complement strand
AACTGCCACTGCTGGAGCAACTGGAAAGGCAGGCAGCTTTCGCTTGCAAGATGAACCGCGGCTGCTTCAGTGCGGTATCCAGAGCGGAGGCATGATTAGATTCTTACCACCCACCCTCAGGGGTGGGGTGGGGAGGAGGGGGCATGGGAAAGGATGGGCGACGAAGAAAAAGGAACGACCCTTTCCCCGTTTTGGGAGAGAGATCAAGAAATAGAGGGAGATCGCATCCGATACCCCCCCCCCGTTCCACTTAGCAGGCTCCCTCTTCCTCCTCCTCCTCTTCCTCCTCCCCTTTTCACCAGCCTTTGCAGCCGAATCTGTAAGCATCCCTTGCTGGATGCTACATTTTAACTTTTTTTTATTTCCCACCCCTCGCAAGTGTTTGGCAAGTGGGAGAGGACATCTACATTCTCGGGGAGTCGCTCCTTTTAATAAAGATTTGCAAGAGGGGGGTGGGAATCGGGAAGGGTTGCTTTGGCTGCTGATTTATTTGAGATTTATTTCTCCTTTGGACCAAGGGAATTAGTCACTTCATGGATGAATGGCTGTAGTGGAGCTGGGAATTGTCTTAGAAGTGCAGGGTTACTTCTTTTCTTTTCTTTTCTTTTTTTTTTTGCAACCCCTTCCTCCTTATTCCCTTGTTTGATGCAGAGAGTCAGATATACCCCCCCCCTTTTATTTTTTGCCGAACCCTTGGAGAACAAAACACTTCTTCCTTAACCTGCTTGGGCACTGTCACAAAATCCTTGAACTCAAGTCTGTAAACTCAATAATCAGAGCCACATGTCTCTTCTGTCTTATCTACCCCAAGCAAAGCATGGGAAGAAATCTCCCAAGTCCTTAGCTGGGGAATAGGGGAGACTAGGACTTAGGACAAGATTGTGATCTGAGCAAATGCCACCTAGCCCTTGATCTAACAAATCACAACAGTCAACCCACCCATCCAGCCACAAATGCATGGAAAACAGGGTGATTTACGATGGGGTGTGTGTGTGTGATTTATGGTGATTTATTCACCCATTCCTATAACTTATTGCATTCAGAGAGTAGAAGTATTTTCCATTGGGAGGCAGAGAAGGTGTGGGGGGGGGGTGAGGAGGGAGGGGAATAGGGCATGCTTATCTGCCATAATGCAATTCAGTGACCCTGGCTATGTTTGTGGGGGCCCAAAGAGATAGATTTGGGTGGAATTATCCGTCTGCAATACCTTCTCAGAAGGGACAGCAACTGAGAAAGCTCCACATTTCCAATTCTTGTTGGCCATCGGGTTTCCCTCAAAGTGACTTAGATCATTGCATGGTCATATACGAATAGCGTGTTACCAAAACTAGAGGAAATCAGATGCTAGTTATGGTTGAGGCCATCACAGGGATAGACCCAGTTCTAGTCTGCTTGAGAAGTTCTGGATGATCCTTTAAAAGACAAGGCTTGTGTGTCCATGCATACCGTCTCCGGCTGCCTCTCTGTGAGTGTATATTTGCAGTATTCCTGCTTTTCAACCAATGCTTTTGTGAAAATAACTTACTTACCAGCCGATTAAAGCAGAAGTGAGTGAGTGATGATGAGGCTTTTTCAGACAATTTGATTCTGATAAGAATTCATGAGTATTTCATCAGTGGCTAGCCCCGTCATTCTTTTTTTGTTTTAAATGAGATGATGGAGATCATAAATTGAATTACTCAGTTAAAGAATTTCAGCTCTGGTATTTTCCTTTATTATGAATTTTAAATTAAGTTTTAATCTCTGAGCATTTTATAGATAAGCACCCCAGATCAAAACTGATTAGGAATCTCAGGTGTTTGAAAAGCTACTTCTCTTTCAGGCTTTCAGTATTGCTGTTATAAAAAAAGCCATAGACCTACAGAGAGAAAAAGAGTGAGACTCTCTGAAAATATTACAGCAGGATGCCTGCAATGACATTTAATTTTAAAAAAATAAATAAATCCAAAATTGGGGGGGGGGGACAGAGAGAGGAAGAAGAGAGGGAGAGGGAGAGAAAATGAATGAGAGAGAGAGAGAGAAAGATTTGTCTTAGCAAAAAAATAAATAAAAAATGGGGACTTTTCCTTCGCAGAGAACTATTCAGACTAAAAGGTTCTGAACAGGGGCAGGAAACCAAGCAAAACGAGATGGATAATAGGTGAGGATGAAAGGCTTATAAAATGGTTCTTCTGTTCTCATTAGAACTGAGTAACTAAACTGACAGCCATTTTATGTATATTTATGGACACATTGTACATGAGTGTGTGTGTGTGTGTGTGTGTGTGTGTTTGTGTGTGTGGCAGGGAGGGGGGAAAATAAATTGCAACGATGTAAGAAAGCACTCCTAGGGGGTTAGGAAGCCAAAGGGTTTCAGTGACAGTGCCTTTCCTTTGGAAATCTCGGAAAAGCTGCACTGAGAAAATACCGTTTAAGAGCCCTTGGTCTAACATTCCTAAAATCAAAAGTCTTGGCAAAGAGAAGGCAGCCTCGTTTCCTTCTTCCACCTGTGTTTTGACTTCTAACAGTGTCATGACTAGATTTTCCTTGCTCAGTCTTGTGACAGCCTGGTATTTTTGTTCTCTTTTTGCCTTTTACAGGAGATAACATGTATGCTTGCTGCTCTACGGTGATTCAGGAGCAGGATCTCAACAGAAAAATGCGTATCTGGATGGTGCAAACCATCACTTTTGCTTTAACATCTCTCGTCCTGGCTTGGGCAGAGAGCATCGAATATTATGGCGAGATCTGTGACAATAAATGCCCTTGTGAGGAGAAAGACGGCCTCTTAACGGTGAGCTGTGAGAACCGGGGCATCATTAGCCTCTCTGAGATTAGCCCTCCCAGATTCTCCATCTATCATCTCCTGCTGTCTGGGAATCTTCTCAATAGGCTGTACCCCAACCAATTTGTTAATTACAGTGGGGCTTCTATTTTGCACTTGGGAGGCAACGATATCCAAGACATTGAAACGGGAGCCTTTCACGGTCTGAGGGGCTTAAGGAGGCTGCACCTGAACAACAACAAACTGGAGATACTAAGAGATGACACTTTTGTAGGTCTGGAGAGCTTGGAGTATCTTCAAGTTGATTACAATTACATCAGTGCCATCGAACCCAACTCCTTCAGCAAGCTCCACCTGCTACAGGTGCTGATCCTGAATGACAATCTTCTCTCTTCGTTGCCCAACAACCTGTTCCGCTTTGTGCCCTTGACTCATCTTGACCTTAGGGGCAACCGACTGAAACTGCTGCCATACTTGGGCCTTCTGCAGCACATGGATAAAGTGGTGGAGTTGCAGCTGGAAGAGAACCCATGGAATTGTTCATGTGAACTGATCTCTCTCAAGGATTGGCTGGACAGCATATCCTATTCAGCCTTGGTGGGGGATGTAGTGTGTGAAACTCCTTTCCGGTTACATGGGAGAGATTTGGATGAGGTTTCCAAGCAGGAGCTTTGCCCTCGGAGACTCATCTCAGATTATGAGATGAGACCACAAACCCCACTAAGTACTACAGGGTATTTTCATACCACTCCAGCCTCTGTAAACTCTGTGGCTACTTCCTCTTCAGCTGTTTACAAAACACCCTTGAAACCCAAAGGGACACGCCAGCCTAACAAGTCTAGGGTGCGTCCCACCTCTCGATTGCCCTCCAAGGATCTGGGTTACAGCAATTACGGCCCTAGCATTGCTTACCAGACCAAATCCCCGGTGCCTTTGGAGTGTCCTACAGCTTGCACTTGCAACCTACAGATATCTGACTTGGGCCTCAATGTCAACTGCCAAGAAAGGAAGATTGAGAGCATCTCAGAGCTCCAACCCAAACCGTATAACCCCAAGAAGATGTACCTGACTGAGAACTACATTGCCCTGGTGCGCAGGTCAGATTTCCTGGATGCTACAGGGTTAGATTTGCTCCACTTGGGCAATAACCGTATCTCGGTCATTCAGGACCGGGCCTTTGGGGATTTAACTAATTTGCGGAGGCTCTATCTGAATGGGAATCGGATTGAAAAATTGAATTCCGAGCTTTTTTATGGGCTTCAGAGCTTGCAGTACCTTTTCCTGCAATATAATGTCATCCGGGAGATTGAGACAGGCACATTTGATCCTGTGCCCAATTTACAGCTCCTGTTTCTCAATAACAACTTACTGAGATCTTTACCTGTGGGCATTTTTTCTGGCTTAACTCTCTATAGATTGAATCTGCGGAGCAATCATTTCTCCTACCTTCCCGTAAGTGGGGTGCTTGATCAACTAAAATCCTTGCTGCAGATAGATCTTCATGAGAATCCATGGGATTGTACATGTGATGTGGTGGGCATGAAGTTATGGCTTGAACAACTCAACACAGGAGTCCTTGTGGACCAGGTAATCTGTGAATCTCCTAAGAAATTTGCTGAGAATTATATGAGGAACATCAAACCAGAGCTGCTCTGTCCAGACTATTCTGACATCATTGTTTCCACACCCACTCCATCATCCATGCAGGGACCAGCAAGGACCACCTCTTTCTCCAATTCGGGGCAGTTCAATAGCACCATGGAAGAGGACAGTTCAGCATCACCTTCTGGTGGCTCTTCTTCCTCCTCTTCCTCTTCTTCCACGGTGCCTTTATCGGTGCTGATTCTCAGCTTACTGCTAGTCTTCATCATGTCTGTGTTTGTGGCTGCAGGTCTTTTTGTGCTGGTTATGAAACGTAGGAAGAAGGTTCAAGGTGACCATGCCAGCACCAACAACTCAGACGTGAGCTCCTTCAACATGCAGTATAGCGTATACACAGGAGGGGGAACTCCCCATTCTCACCTCCACGCCCATCACCAGCAACATCCACAGCATCTTCACCATGGAGGAGGAGGAAGTGGTGGTGGTCCAGCTTTGCCTAAGGTGAAAACCCCAGCAGGACACGTCTATGAGTACATCCCTCATCCTTTAGGCCACATGTGCAAGAACCCCATCTACCGCTCTAGGGAGGGCAATGCGGGTGAGGATTACAAAGATCTCCATGAGCTCAAGGTGACCTACAGTAACCATCATCTCCAGCCCCAACCCCCTCCTCCCTCACAAGTTTTGGGGCCGCCTCCTGCAGCTCCAGGGGGACAAGAGGAATCCCTACGGAACCCCTCATACAGTGTCAGCACCATTGAGCCACGGGATGAGTTGCTTTCCCCTGTTCAGGATGCTGATCATTTTTACAGGGGCATTTTGGAGCCTGACAAACACCCTTCTTCCACCTTGGGGGGCAGTAACCTTCCTGAGTACCCTAAGTTCCCTCCAACTGCCTACACTTATTCCCCTAATTATGACATTAGGCGCCCGCCTCACCCCTACTTGCATTCCGGCTCGGGGGACAGTAGGCTCCGGGAAACAGTGCTCTACACTCCCCCAAGCACTGTTTATGTAGAGCCCAACAGGAACGAATATCTGGAGCTAAAAGCAAAGCTAAACGCAGAGCCGGACTACCTCGAAGTATTGGAAAAACAGACCACGTTCAGTCAATTTTGAGATCTCTTTTCCTCCCGTCCTTTCTCCTAGAGAGCATTTGTATTTAATAACCACACACAAAGAAAATACAATGGTGACCTTGCTTCCCTTCTGTGTCTTTTTCCTCCCCAACCTGCCTTTGCTTCATTTGTTGGAAGGCAAATTGCCTTGGCACAGGGATTTCCAGCTTTGGGGAAAAAGTAATGAAAAGGAGTGTTCATAGTTCTAGATCGCTATTTCTCTCTCTCTTTTACAGCCCATAGGAACCAATTGATCAGTGAAAATAGGCACAGGTTTTGTTCTCCCATCCCTTTAATGCTGTGTGTTGTTTTGCTAAAGGAAGCATTAGCGTCTGTAAAACAGAAGGGTATCATTCAGCTGGATGTCAAAAAGAAAAAAGGTCATAGAAGTCACTTTATCCTGTTATTTTATGTCGGATATGCACTGCTGACAATTTAATTTTCCCTTGGTTTAAAAATAAATAAATAAAAATATGCAGGGCACCAAATCCCATTTTTAGCCACGAATGGGTCTGATTGGTATTTGGGGCAAGATTAGCACACCCTGAATTTAATACAAGGCGTTTTGTTCTTTCCCTTCCCCCATTTTTTTAAGAAAAGAAAAAAGAAAAAAAGAGGATGTATTTGTATGTTTCTGGACTTTTGATTAAAAAAAACAATATTAAGATCTCAAAAGAATCACCATAGATGTGGACAAATCAATAAAGAGTTCAGAGATATATGATCCATACCTGGGTAGTAAAATAACTTATTGAAATATATACAAAAAGGGAAATATTTTATTGAGCTATTTTTATAAGCGCGCGCGCACACACACATATATATGGTAGCATTTCCTTCAATGTTTGAGGGTCCCTTGTGAATGGAAGAGTTTTCTTAGCCATAGACTAAAATGTGATAACAGAAATGTTTAGACATGCATATCATACAACTGCATTTGGCAACCTGCTAGGAATGATGGCTAGTTCCTTGTTCTGCATAAAATCGATGGCTCATAGTGGCTGTTGCTGTATAATGTATGTAATGGCCAGTAGAGATGATAGTATGGATAAATTCTAATTGCTGTCCTGCACAATTTCATCTTCCTAGTGTCTGTGGTGACCAGGAAGATGAAATATCTATTAAAGGTTAGGTGTTCTTCATTCTTAAAAGAGATTTCAGCTTTCTAGTGACCATAGAATTGTATCCTGTGGCATATAGGAAACATCTGACTACAACTTTGCCCTGCTTCCACCCTTTTTGAAAAAAAGATTCCTCCTTGGCCAAAATATTAAGTTTGTTGGGTTTTTCCCCTTCACACAAGGATGTAGTTTTATCAGAGTCTACGATTGGTTCAGAAGGATAGCGTGGCATTTTATGATTTGCAAAGCAATCAGACCCCTGGCGAATCCCAGAAGTGTTGAAAAAACAACTAGAATGATCAAACCTCATAGACAATCTAAGGCCAAAAATAACAACAATAATAATAATTCAGGGAAAATGAAAGAAAGCTATATGAGATTTATTTAATTGTGGCTGTCCATTAATAATTACTTTTATGAGTCTCACAGTAGAATGAATAAGTTTGCTAATTCAATGAGGGAGGTCTAAAAATTACTATTGTTAGGATTATTTTATTAGCCAGATGTTTAGACTGGATTTGGCATTTGTTATCAACCTAGGGAATCCTTCCCCAGAACCTATTTTATTATTATTGTTATTATTACATGAGCAGGAGGGTGGCAGAATTATGTTTCATTTGGTTTAAACGATACTGTCAAAACAGCTTAGCAGTTGGCAGTTGCTGAAGCCCATTTCAAATCATTCATTCAAGTAGAATTGCCTTTGAAGAGATCTCTCTGTTGCCCTGGCGTCTTGAAAGGCCATACAGTGGACTGTTCAAATCTATTTATGATGTATCCATCCTTTCTTCTTTGAACACCAAGCAGTGGCAAACATATCCATAAATACAGAATCAACTGTATGATGGGACAGGATTGTCTTCTATGTATTCCAGCACATGTATATTTTTTTTAAGAAAAACAACAACTACTACTTTATAAATAAATACTTGATAACAATTTCAAATGGAAGGAAATGAAATAATTTTTACCTCATGTTCAGTTATTTATTTACAGTGACATGTTACCCAGAACAAAATTCTCCCCCCACGCTCACCCCAATGCTGTAAAAGGATTAAAGTCCTGTCACTGCGTGTTGTAAGGCTTTACATCCAGCCATTCTGAACATGGATACTTGAAGTGAAGTTACATGCGATGCTGCGATTTCCACTTTCAATTTTATTTCTTCTTGACAATTCCCCATAGAAATTGGTTAAAAGATATTTCAGGTGCTTTTTTTTTTTTTTTACTATTTCCAATTTTTGACTTGTGAAAGAAAAGATCATTTCATTGGATTATTTTTTTTTCCCCCTGTAAGAATTGTCTCTCTGGCATGTTGCTTTGATACCTTTCTCACAAATGAGGTTCATAAAATATATAGCTTTTTTTTTTTTTTACAAAGGATGTATGATTTTCTTTTGCTGAAATAATTCTGCATTCTTCTCCTTTTCCTACCTGACTGCAAATCAGAACCAAACAATTGTATCATGAAAATATATTTCTGCAGCCAACAACACATTTAAACATGATTCTGGAAACTAGCCTGAGCAGAATATTTTGCTGTCTGAAGCCTTGAACGAGATACTGTTTCTTCTTTTTTCCAGGATGTAGATGTGAAAAGTTGTTGGAAATGAATCTTTGAGGAAAAAAAAAAAAAACTACAGCTTTTGTGTGTTGTTCGCTTAGAATGCAAAACCTAAGGGAGATTTGATTGAAGTGTTTAACGTTATACTTGGTGTGGAAAATGTGAACAGAAAGGGTTTTTTTTTTTCCCCTTTGCAGATTTATTCACTGAAATTAAATTTAGAAAGGTCTAAATCAGGGAAATAAAGTATTCTGTGCACAGTGCATGGGTTAAACTGTAAAAGTTGTTGCCTTCTAGAGTGATGATGGCTATCATTTCAAATAGTTTTAAAGGGGAACTGGATTAACTGGCTTGATATCTCTGGCAGGATTATTTAAAAACCAACAGATTGAGAATGCAAAAGGTCTTCTGAGATTTCAAAGGCATCTCCTGGGTGATTATCTGATGCAGATGCTAGATTGAATGGGACCTTAGTCAGACCCATCAATTGTTCTTATTCCACGCCAAAAAAAAAACAACAACAACAAAAAAAAACAACCCAAATGTTTTCATTGCTGACGTTGGATTTCTCACTGATTGTCAGGGGAAAAAAAATCACAACTCAAAACTGTATGAATTTTGATGCTTTATTTTGGTTGAAATAACTGAAGAAAGATGGAAAATTGATAAAGGATATGTTTCTTTTTGTATTGGGTGCTGAAGGTCAGTTATTGATTGTAGAGATGCCATATGCTAACATTTAAGGATGCTGATTGTTGACATTGTCATGTCTGATTTATCACCGAAAAAGTATCCCAATAGCTTTCTGAAGAACTGAAATCTTTTGCTATATTTGATTTTCGCCAATCGATTGTATTCTATGGGGTATTAAATGCTGCATACTCAGTACATACTTACGTTTACAAGAATCGGTGTGAATGGATTTAAATCGTTTGTAATTCATGCAGTGGCATCTGTAGCATACTTGTCTTTTTGGTGAGGGTTGAGTGTTCTGGACCTTTATCAGGGAAAGCTTATATTCAGGAACCCCTAGGTGTGTGTAGTGGGGGGGGGAGAGAGATCTGTGGGGAGGAGAGGAAAAGGACCAGTTGCAATGATTTACATTTGTAACCTGATTTCTTCATAAGAGAACTTTTTGGTTTGGCATAATTTAGTGAGCGCTTGGTATCTTAGCATACGAAAAAAAAAGCACATCTATAATACAAATGCTGTCATGTAAAAGGTTTGTTAAGAGGCTTTCTTAATCTTTAGTTAAATTAAGGTGGTCAAAGACACTCATGCTGGTGCTACTGAAAGGAAATCACAATAAATCATTGCTTGGTAAATCCTAACCAAATAAATAGTAAGTAGTAAAACAGAAGTCTCAAATTGTGTTAGGTGGTTATATTAGAACATAATGGAAGTAACTAGAAATACATTTTGCACCAAATATACTGAAGTCTCTAAATTATAACAGTGTGTACAGACTTTTTGCTGTCTGCTATTCTTTAGAGAAGGAGAAAGAGGAGGAGGAGGAGGAGGAGGAGGAGAAGTAGTAGTCTCAAATGGACACCGAAAGAGCTTAATAATTTGTAATAACTGAATACAAACCTATATGTTATGGATAGTTGCATAAAAAACAGAAATTATTGGAAACAGTGGCAAAAGGCTCATTACAGGAGTATTGCATTAGAAGCAGTATATTGTGCATGTGCCTAGCAAGATGCTATACATAGCATTATGTCATGGTTATAGGCCTCTGCAGTTAGCTATGATAATGGGAAAAATGACGGCTCAGGTTTATCAAGTCATACTACAAGTCTTTCCATTATGTGGTTGCATCTTGATAACTGTGAAATGCATTTTGTCATTGGTACCCTGGAAGCCAGCGTATATGTGAACCAGCCTAAAGCAGAAATGGAATAACAGACTTGTTTGCTTATTTTGTGCCTTCAAGTCAGACTTAGTAGGCAATAACTGCCTGAAGTACCTTAATCCGTGTATGTTTTCAGAAGTGTTTGCCATTGCCTTCTTCCTAGGAAAAAGTGATTGTCTCAACTGGCTTTGTGCCTAAGGCAGTTCTAGAATTTATGGTGTTCTGGTTTCTAGCCTGGTGCCTTTTAAGTACTACACACCAAACTGGCTCTCAATAATAAGTTTACAAAGAAGTTCAAAAAAATATGCTGGTTCTCCTTGCTGCGTACTATGTGTGCTGCCTATACATTAATTTCCTACAATCTTGTACTGCAAAAAAAGTAAATTGAAGAAGCCAGTGGATATTTCTAAGCATATGCATGGCCAGCTTTTTAAAGATCTCTCTCTCTCTTTTTCTGCTTTCATGTAATGTCAAGGAGTGGCTGATCTTATTTGATCAGCCACCTTGGTTCAATCATGAGTGGTGTGCGTAGCAGCTACTCATACTGGCTAAAAACCAAAAGGGCAGCTACTTCATTCTGACCTTTTAGAATTACGGTGCTGCTCTGCAGCATTGTTTCAAGGATGATTTGATCAAATTATCCCTCCCACCCCCCAAAAAATATCTGTTCCTAACATTTGCAGGTGAAATATGTAGACCAAGAACTATAAGAAATGTGGAAGTGGGTATATATACATACATATATACAAAGTATGTATGTATGTATGTATGTATGTATGTGTGTGTGTGTGTGTGTGTGTGTGTGTGTGTTCTGTCAAAGCACCTGGTCTACCCAAATATGGGAGGGAGCATACTGCT
>JANHFM010005721.1:76713-94906 GCA_032468115.1 Grayia smithii | reverse complement strand
GCAAGGTCAGTACCCGGTGTATAAGACAACCCCCCACTTATCTGAAGATTTTAATGGGTTAAAAAGTCGTCTTATACACCGGAATTTACGGTAAGTAGCTCCTTTGTATTTGTACAATTATTTCTTCTTTCATTAGTATTGTAGTGGATTCACTGATCATGACCACAATATGCCCCATGTTGTTCTTACTCCAGTGAGGCAATTCTAGAATCAGAATAAGACATACTTTAACATTTTAACTTAACAGAACACAGAGTTGGAAGGGACTTTCTTAAAAACCTCCAGAGTTGTAGCATCCACAATTTCTAAAGACAAGTTGTTCCACTGGTTAATTGTTCTCACTGTTAGGAAATTTCTCCTTAGTTATCTCCTTGATTAGTTTTCCCTCCATTGCTTCTTGTTCTGCTTTCAAATACTGTAGAGAATAGATTGACCCCTCTTCTCTGTGGCAGCTCCTTAGATATGTCCTTCTTTTCATTAAACTAGACATACTCAATTCCTGCAACCATTCTTCATATGTTTTAGTCTCCATTCCCCAAATCATCATTGTTGTTCTTTTCTGCACTTTTTCAACATCTTTTTTATATCATGGCGACCAAAACTGGATACAATATTCCACATGTAGTCTTACCAGGGCATTATAAATTGGCATTATACTTCTCAAGATCTTGATTTTATCCCTCTGTTAATATTGCCTAAGGCTGTGTTGGTCTTTTTGATAGGTGCAGCACACTGCTGGCTCATATTTAATTGTTTGTTCACTAGGACTCCAAGATCCTTCATGCAGTTACTATTATTGAGCCAAGTACCACCTATTCTGTGTATTTGGTTTTTCTTGTCTAAATGTAGAATCTTACTTTTGTCACCACTGAATTTCATTTTGTTAGATAGGGTCCAGTGTTCAAGTCTGTCAAGATCTTTATGTATCTTGCGGAAGTACAATTGAATTATTTCCATATACTTTGATGAATACATTAACAGAAAATAAAAAGACTCTTTTTGATTGCTAACTTTTCTCTGAACACCATTAGAAAATTACACATATTTTATGGACATTGTTTATTTTTATTAGAAAACTTCCAAAACAACAAGTAAGGTAAAATAGTTTTCTTAATTCTGTACTGCATAGAAATTCTATTGATCGTTAAAATTAAGACATTTTGTCCTTGTAAGAAAATGGGAATGGGAAACTTGCTTTGTGAGGAATATAATCTGAACAAACTCCATCAATTTCTCATAAATAATATTTCATCAAAAAGTAGATCCTCGTTTTCAACTTTTTTTATCTTCTCTACTGTATTTATCTAAATACAAATATTTAATTTCTTCATTGGGCAAATGAGAGCCAAGAATATTGCTACAGGTATGTGTTCATTTGGTTTGTTGAGATTCATTGAACTTGTGCCACAGTGCTATTTAATCCCTGCTCCCATTACTTTCCTCTGTCAGGAAATATATTCTACATACATAAAAGGTATACATACCTTTTTCAGAAGTTGAAAAGACCCTATTAATATTGAATCCTGCTACATGAAATGCTTTCATTAATTTAAAGTTGGGTAGGCAGCATGTTGCCTTCCATGTGTTTCTGAATTCTACTTTCCAGCATCTGTTATCATTGACCATCCTGGTTAAACAACTGGGTTTGAAGCTGAGAGTAGGGCCAAATGTTGTCCACAATTGCTAAAATGTAGTAACAATTACACTTATTATATTGATATAATGAAATATGTATCAATATCTCATTTCCTCAAGAAGAAACCTGTACCAGGCAGCTCTTCTATTCAGAAAATATGAACTTCTAGACTAAAATACAACCATTTCAAGCAGACCCTCGGCTGTACAAATATAGTGAATTCACTTGCACGTTTGCCTTTAACTTTGCCTCCTTATTTTTGGACTAAATATACTGGAGTGTTGATAAATGCTGTCATAATATATTTTATTTACATCTTGGCCAGACGGTAGAAAGATTTGCCAAGAGAAACATTTTTTTTTTCAAAAATGAAGCCAGTTCTGCTTATCTTAGTATTGCAAATATATATATGTAAGAATAGCAGTGCAGACTAACTTATTTTGCATAAGTCAAATGGAGATTGTTTCTTAATAGTACAATTTAAATGTACTCATATAGACTTCTATTTTAATAAAGTGTAACCGAAATTCTCTTTATGGCAATATTTTTTTATAAAATAAATATGCCTTAAAAGCTCTCCTCTCATGGCAATCATTCATTCATTATGCTAATTTCCTGAATGACGATTCTGTCAGTCCAAAATGAGAATATTTTCAGGAGAAAGAACAGCATGCAAAAAGCCAAAGTGCATTTTCATCACTACTTGCTCTCAAAACATTAACTGTTTTATTTGTTTATTGCCTTTTAAAGAACGCAGTTTACCTCTACTAAGAAAAGTAAATAAAATCAAAGTGCTTTACAGTAATCAGAATCAGTTCAAAGCGTATAAACCGTGTCTGGATTATACTGAGCAAGATACTATTTCACCTTACCCTCATGTAATGCACAGCTGCTTTGATCATTAGATGTGAGACTAGTGTTTGTGGTCTGTAAAGCAGTTGGGGATGTGGAACAATTTGGGATTTGGCCACATGAGATCAGCAGCCACTGCACGAGAAACTGTGATGTTTATTGCTTAATTGCATAAACATTGCCCTAAATTCCAGCTGTGTGTTTTCAGTTTGTACTTTAATGGGATATTAGCACGTAAAGGACATAGTACATCCTGCAGCCAAGTTTCACTGTGTTTCATACCCATTGTTTTACCTTTGAATTGCCCTCTTGAAATTGGCACGCACAACATATTTTAAGTTACGGGATATTCTTTACTGTATCAAATCTTATTCCGAGATTTGTAGATCAGTATGTCAATATTTTCAGCAAATAAAATGGATGGGATTTCCTTCCCAAAACAATATCACAGGACAGATATATGGCTCAGCAGCTGGACAGGAGGGAATGTTCTGTAGCAGACCTACCAAGCCATTTGGAGATGAACAGCTCACTGACATGGATGTGATGAGGCTCCCCTTTCATGTACCTTATATTGCCTTTTGTTGGAATAAGAAGGAACATTTAAAGCACCATTGACCTGTCTCAACAGTAGTATTACATTGAAATGTAGGTAACATTATGGTGTTATATCTTCTGCAAATGGTCAGTGAAGCAACTTTGTGCAGCAGCAAGCAGAACGTGTGCCTGAACTCAGAGGCTGGCAGTTCTCAATTTAGTTGAGCTGTTCTATTCTGTAAGGAAGTCATTGGCCTTAAGTCTAAGGAAAAGGGCAAGTGCTCCTTTTGAATACACAAATATTCAGGGCACAGGACAAGCTTATCCCACAGAGATATGCCATAACTTTGCACTGTACAGGAGGAGGAAATTTATAAAAATACTTCAGTAAATTATTGTGTAATAGACAAAGGAAGAACAATACTCCATCTAGCCTGTTCGTTGATAGTTTCAGAGCTATTAAAATATACTAGAGAACCCATGCCTTAATGGGCATTGTTTCAGAGATATTTACCTTACCTAAACAGAGATACAATCAGCAACAACAGGCAAGAAACAGTGGGAGCAGAAACTGGTAGTTCCTGCCAACTTCTCCATTGAGTTTCCTTGTGGAAATCTGGAAGGGGTGATCAGAAATCTTCTCCCTTCCATTCCCTAAGCCTAATACAAACAGTTGCCAGCAGGCAGGTAAGTGGCTGCTTCTGGATGGTCACGTGAGATCAACAGGCACTGCACGAGAAACTGTGCAGTGAGGGAGCAAGGGATTGAGTGATTGGCTGGGAAACTGTCCAGGAACGTCGAAATGAAGGATCTAATCTCAGTTGGTCACCAGGACCAAAGATTTATTCTTCCAAGCTTTCGGGCTCATGCTGTAGCCCATCATCAGGGAACTTCTATCTCTACAGAGATAGTTCTATTTGCACATATTCTGGAGAAAGAATTTCCCTGATGATCAGCTCAAGCATGAGCCCAGAGCTTAGAAGAATAAATATTTGGTTTCGCTGACCAATTCATATTGAATCCTGGAATATTATCCTAGGATACATATATGTACTGTCATTCATTGCAAATGAAGATCACATGACTGCAGCAACAGCCAATAGCACTGAAGCAGCCATAACTTTCCTAAATTTCATTCCTTTGGGAATTGTGGGTCCAAGATTTTGGACATATTCTGTAACCCTTTTAAGATAACTTGGTTCAGAAATTGTTACCCTATGACACACCGTTTCATCCAGTTAAAGGTCATGACAATGATTGGAGGTTAATATATATCAAATTTTACCTTTAACTAGTCTACTTATTTTTCTTTTCTCAAGTAATGGAGACTTTATTCAAAGACTATTATTTGCACAAGGAAACATATAATGTCGTGTTGAATAGTGGCCAGATACATTCCTAGACAAGGTTTTCTTGGCCTGAACTGCCGAAGGATTTTTAAATTGATTATTTTGGCACTAGATATTACAATTGTGGAAAAACAAAAGACATACTAGATTTAGATTTTTGAATTTCCATAAATGGTTAACAAATTGAAAGACAATATTTTAAGTGTCTGGGTCAACAGAAGTTTTGAAATTTAGTCCTGTCTAATTTATCATCATTGATAAAGTATTATATCAATTTCTGAATTTCATCATGTGATAAAATAAATTGAGGGAGGCAGATACTTATTGATTAGATTAATTCACCTGGTAAGCACAGGGCACATACAGAATTGTATTGTCCAAAATTTACAGGAGTCAACTACAAATCTAAGTATTTTACTACTCTGTTGTTGTTAGTCACAAAGTCGTTTCCAACCCATAGCAACCCCATGGTTCCTCCAGGCCTTCCTGTTCTCTTTCATCCCTTGGGTCCATTTAAGTTCACACCAACTGCTTCAGTAACTCCATCCAGCCACATCATTCTCTGTCGCCCCCTTCTTCTTTTGCCCTCAATCGTTCCCAGCATTAGGCTCCTCTCCAGTGAGTCTTTCCTTCTCATTAGGTGGCCAAAATATTTGAGTTTCATCTTCAGGATCTGGCCTTCTAAAGAGCAGTCAGGGTTGATCTCCTCTAGGACTGACCAGTTTGATCACCTTGCAGTCAAGGGACTCGCAAGAGTCTTCTCTAGCACCATAGTTCAAAGGCCTCAGTTCTTTGGCACTCAGCTTTCTTTATGGTCCAACTTCCACAGCCATACATGACAACTGGGAAAACCATAGCCTTGACTATACGCACTTTTGTTGGCAGGGTGATTACTACTCTAGAGATGCATTATTGCTGCACTAGAGGTACTGTCAATTAGACTTGTTTGGAGCTCAGTTGGGACTCTACAGCTCCTTCATTTCTTTGATCATGTGTCACTTGACTTTTGGCAATGGCATGGATAGATTTTTTCCCCACGACAGTCTGTCCTTAACCTGGCACACTCTTGCCACTATTGTAATATATTGTTTGTGAAATACAGTATGTCACCCTTGAATATATCAGCTTTATAGTTATGTATTTTATGATGGTCTTTTTTTAACGACTTTGTTAGATATGTGAACTTTTTATTCCATAATTTATGAGATTGTTAAAAAGCCTTGCTCTTGCTTCATGCAGTTTTATTTTATGCTGCCAACATTTGCCAGTGTTTTGAATCTATCTTCTCAAATGACAATTCTCCACTAGATAGGGAATGGGTTATATCTAGTTGTAGCATTGGGTAACATCTGGAAGAGATTGGAAGTGCACATGGAATGGGAAAGAAGACAATTTCAGCATCACTAATGTATTTAATCAGAATCACATTTTTTATGGAGGGAATTTGGTTTTCTCAGTTTTAGTTGATTTAACCAAAGCTGAATAGTTTTCATAATCTCACACCTTGAATGTATACCCGGCTGTTTGATAGAATTGGACAGATTCTAAACAGTGAAAAACACAGCCCAAAAACAAATCTAAGATAATAAAAACAATTAATAGAAATTGTAAAATGTCCTTGTATATGATAGCCTTTACTTATTTACATATCTCATTTTTTAAAATCTTTTTCCTGCTGGAGACTCAACTAATGAATCTGTTTATGTCTTACTTAATACAATAAATGTAACTTATTTCTCTAGGTGCAATTAAACAAGAAATGTTGGAAGATGCGCAAAATAAATTAATGAACCTCATAAATAGTACTGAAGGAAAAGTAGATAAGTGAGTATTTGTTTTTCCACATTGTATTTTACATGTAAATGTAAATTCTTTAGTTTAGAACCAGCACAAGTTTGTAAAAATAAAACAGAACTAATTTTTAAATGGTCTTTAAATATTATACATTATTAAATTAAAGTGCTCCTAATGGGAGGGATGACAATAATTTAAACAGGAAAAGAGAGGACATTTTTCTTCAATGTAATGTTTTATTAATGGAATAATTTAAGAAAGTTAACTATAAATAGTTTAATTAGTTGAAGAAATAAAACACTGCAGCTTTAATCAATATAGAGGATTTAAAAATTAGCTGTATTTTATTTCTGCAGTCTTGTGCTGGTGCTCAGAATAGAACTTTTGTGATCTCTGGTTTACCAGTGGCATATGCTGATCCTGTCATGATCTTTTAAGGGTCATTCTTTTGGAAAGTTATTTAGCATTAAATATATTAGTTTTAACTTTTTGTAATCTGGACCAGATTATTTGGACATACGTTATTTTCTTCCGTAATGACTTCTTTTACATAAACTTGATTAACTGACAAAAATCAATCAGCAAAATAATTGGGTGTCATTACTAGTACTCATGATTACATGTTATTCTGCAATACTACAATACTTATGTCTGTATTAAGATGGTTGAGAAGGCACAGGGCACATCATCACATCTAGGGTGTTGTGTTCCTCCTTAATTTTCATATCAAATGTGATGTTTGTTACAAGTAAATATATGCAAAGTTCTGCATGGGAATTCTTCATATTTTTTATGATAGCCGTTAATTTTAGTGCAAGGGATAAACTTGCATTTTTCTTCACGTATTTTCCCTCAGGCTAATATATTATCAGTGGCACAGAAAAGATGAATTAGGGTTAGAGTATAATCTTATGACATGAAGCAGGCTTTTCTATCACAAAGTCAATTGCACATGAGCAATTTCCTCTTGAAATAACATGCATCATATAGGCGACAGTATACAAGAATAGTATATGCATTGCTTCCGTTCTGTGCTTGACACAGAATAGGAGAACACATAATCTTCATCCTTTATTCCCTATCAGGATCAAAATTGCTTTCAAATACATCTATGTTCTAATCTCTAATTTAGAAATCCTTTCCATTCCTCTTCTCTCCCCTCCTCTTAAACTGCCTCCACATTATAACTTATATTCCTTGTTATTTAAAAATAGCATTAGGAGAGATACACAATCATGGCAAAATACATATTGTATACTTCCCCAACTTCTTTTCTCAGATTTAATCCATTTTAAGTTATATTTGTTTTATCTTCATTTTAATAGAGTCTTGATGAGAAATCTTTTTATTGGGCATTTCCATACTCCAAAGAATAAGCGTCATGAGGTACTAAAGTTAATGGGAAGTATCCTAGGAATAAAAAAGGATGAACTGGAGCAGGTAATTTTTATCTCTCTTTGTGTTTTGTGTATTTAAATATCAATAATGTATTATTATTATTATTATTATTATTATTATTATTATTATTATTATTATTACTTAAATGCTAGGCTAAACCTGATGAATCCAGTGCCACACATTGATTTAATTATTAGTGAAAAGAAAAAAAGTCCTTTGAGACAAAAGTTCTTGCACTTTCTAGCTGTAGATCCTGATAAAGAATGGGAGAACAACAGCTATCCTATATGGGAGAGTAGATTTTGCAATCTGAAGCAATGTAGTATTTCCATTCTTTAAGCATAAATTGTTTTTTCTTGTCAATAATGAAAAAGAAAAGTGTAATATACTACTTGAAAAATAGCCAATTTCAACTTTTTCTTTTGATTTAAATTGCTTTTTAGTTACTGACTGAAGATCACAAAGGTGTTACACAATGGATGACTGGTTGGTTTGGCGGAAGAGCTGCTGAATCCAAAAGTGTCCCCAATACACCTCTCAGACCAAGCCAACAATCAATTTTTAACAGGGTAAGTGTGTTAAGTAATTCCTTTATAGAAAATGTAGAACATTTTATGTCGTAAAAGCTGATATTTGAGCCATTACTCTTAGACTTTAAGGGTTGAAGCTCTACTTTGATATTTTTGTTTTATATTTACATTGTTGATAAATTTTGGTTATATACAATTCATTCAGGATTTTTCTCAAGAACTTTCTTCTTAATGTCTGTTGATTTTTATTTAAAAAACCACAAAGTGGTAAAGATAGTGTAATTAATGAGAATCTCAGCTGGTTTGATTTTCTGTTCATAGGCTCTGGAATCATGCTGAACTAAAAAGAAATATTATTTCCATAATAATATACTTTTAGAGGGAGTGACATAGGTTAAATAAAAATCTGGTAACAGAATTAAGTATTGAATAGAGGGGGAATATCATAAACTTGAGTTACCTTCCTTTCAAGTAAATATACTGATAGACAGTTTGATAAATTAAGAATATTCTTTTGGGTATTGGCCTTCATATGATCCAGGAACTTGATTGATTCCTAGGAATTAGCTACCAAGTTGTCAAAATTTTAATGAAGGTGTCAAATTCTCATATTGAATTGATAAGTGAAATGCATCATGTCTTTCCTGAACTGTTTGCAGTACTTTAACTGGGATCATCTTTTCAGTCTTTTTCAGAACTGTTTGTGAAGTTCCTTGAAACAGAATCACGTCCAACTCTCCCCCCACCGAAACTTTCTCTTGACAACATGAAGCCTTTAGGAATGACAGGGAGTCCTAGTCCTTCCAGCAGTGTGGCAGGTAATGTCTCCCATTTTCACAAATGCTATATTACATTGAATTTTATAATATATTGGATTTTCAAGACTGTATATATTTAAATGGTTGCAGAGCATAAGGGGGAAGGTGAGTAGATTTAGACATGCTAATATGGCAATTTTTAATACTCTGTTACCTGCACTTAGTGTATTACCAGCTCATAGAACCAGTGATCACCCCATAATAACAAATCAGTGATTATAAATGAATTTTCTGATTTTTATATTACAGGATCATGAATTATGATCTGCATTTCAAAGGCAGCAAAATAATGCACAGGGTATTGAATATAGTTTTTAATGTGACATTAAAAGATTGTCCCTGTAAAAAGAACATTGCTTACTGCAGAGTTGCTAAAGTTTAGCACTTGTGAATGTTGGTTTTAAATTACTGTAGTAAACTCGAAAGATTTCCAGTCTGAAACCTTATCTTGAAAGTTTGTATTTTCAGTCATTTATGTTTTATATTCCTTTTGTTCTCTTGTTGCTGTTAGTATAATAGTGAAAGTGCCTTATTTTGCTTGGCGATCACCCAGTTTTCTTGTCTGGCTAAATCTTTGAAAAGACAAGTTCTATTCCAGGAATTGGATTGTTGCCTTATAGAACCAGACATATATTCTCTATCCCTTAATTGTTTGGGTAATGGATTACTTTTTATATTAACAAGTAGATTGACAGCCACAAATACCTTTCTCATATCAATTTCTATGAGTGAATGATTTGTGACTGTGAATTCTGTTTGTTTTAAGGAAAACAAAGTTTCTGTTCAGATTTTTTAGAGAAAGCAAAGCTAAAGGCCTCCGTAGTAAACCTGGGTACATACAAATATATGAAGCTCTGAAGAAGCTTCTTGGATGAGAAACGAAACTTCTTCAAAGAAAAACTAGAAAGGCTAGTTGCTTCTTCAAAAAGCACTTTTGGGACAATAAATAAGTTGTGGCACTTTTTAGACTGGAAAGCTGACTTGGTTTCATTGGTAGGGCATTTGGATCAGAAAAGGACAGGGAGAATGCAACACACAAAAAAACCCCTCTGATTGTCTTGGATCTCTTAATGGCATTGGGTAATAAATAACTTTGACATGAAAATATGCCGATTCCAGAAACATAAATGACTAGCTTCAAAAAGTCTAGACAAACGAGGATTCAGATAGAAGTCCAAAATTAAATTGTTGGCCAATGTAAATGTTGTGTTAACTATCAGCATCATTATACATTCAATTTTTTATCGATTTCATAGTGATAAAATAACCACAAGCATTTAACATTAACTTTACATTTTTCACCAGGTCTCAGCATTACAAAATTACAATTCATTTTCATAGTGAAATTTTATAGGATTATATTTTTAATGATACTTTTGTTAATTCACTTTTTCATTATTCATTATTTTCTGTATTTCATGTAGTTATATGCTTCAAATAGCTGTAAAATAAAATGATTTTTTTTACTTTATTATGATTTGCCTGCATATGTATATGAAATGTATATTGTTTTTGCCCCTCATATTTTTAGTGCTTGGAAAATCTTTAAAGGTGTTTCTTGTTTCTTTCTCCCAGGCTCTCAATTAATTTACTGTAAAATTTATAATTTATGTGTTACCATTGTGGATTTATTTCTTTATATTTTGCATACCATTCTCAATATTCAAATGGAAATGTGAGATATAAACTAAATAAATAATAATGTGTTATTAGTGTCCACATGTTAAATCTTTAGAAAGGATTAGATTGGTCTTGTGGATAAAAGAACAGCATATGGAGTTGTAAACTAAGAACAAAACAATTGTGAAGAATATCTTGTATGTTGTTGAATAATTAACTATATTACTGTGTTTTGTATTAAATGCAACAGGCTCAGGAACCAGTCGAAGACCAGATATAAATCCATTCCTTGCGCCTCGATCAGCAGCAGTCCCACTTATGTCTCCAGCTAATCTTGGAACTAGCGGATCTGGGCATCTGCTTATGAAACCCATTTCAGATGCCTTGCCTACCTTCACCCCAATGCCAGTAGCACCTGATGCCAGTGCAGGTGCTGTTTTAAAAGACCTATTAAAGCAATAGACTTGGATGGATTGAAGAGGAAAGCACTTTAAACATACTATATTGATCACAAAGAGGCCTTTTGTAAAAAGTTGTTAATTTTCAATAACTCTAAAAGTAAACCATTGTACAGATAAAAACAAAAAAGTATTGGCAATGTAAACCAATGTAAATTCATAATTCTTCAACTATGCAACACCAGTTTCTACCTACTGCTTTCAGTCTAATCACACTTTTTCCCCCTTTCCTTTTCCTCAGTAGGCAACTGCTGTTTGTGTTATCTTAATATGTCTTTATGTATAAATCCAGTTTGATGGTGATAGAAATAGATAGTTTGCAAAACCTATCTGGTTTAATAAAATACCACTGTAGCTATTCCCTTTCACACCTTAGAGGGCCTGGAATGATCAGGCAGGAACTATCTGCTGTTATGTGTGACATCCCAATTCAGTCAGATTCTGACCTAATCTGGAGCAGAATTCTGTTAAATGAGGAACTGCATATTATCCAATTACAGTATCAATCTGGAACATTTTTGTGATCGGAATTGAATCAAAAGAAATGATAAAGGAATATGAATCAGCTGATCAAGTATATTTGGGGAGCATAAAATATTAAAAATAAGATCACATAGTGTCATATCTGGATGGCTAAGTAATACTTGGCTGAGATAGAACATATACATTACAAGGAGTTAGCTTTGTCTTCATTCTCTCTCTCTCTCTGTCTTTGTCTCTGCACACATATACACACACACCATTCTTGAACTCTGACATAATTGGTTGTACAAAAAAATGCTTTCTTAAAGTTCTGCAAGAACTATAAATGCCATTATTTTTTTGTGCAAAATGCTTCTGAATTCTTATTTATGAGTTACCCTTTCCAAACCTATGCGCATTAAGGACTTTGTGGACATTTTTCCGTTTTCTGCAGACCATATTTAGTGGTTGACCACTATTTAGAAACCTGATATGTAAATTCATGGTGTAAGAATGTTTAACATAAAGTACTGTAATGAGTTAAAATGTATATTTAAGAGATAATCATTTATATTCGTAAGTTTCAGTGAGAATTTAAGTATGAATATATGTATAAAGCTGCAATGAAGGATAATGCTTAATCCAAATATGTAAATAAGCCCAAATAAGAACAAATAGATTTCTGCAAAACTATCTGTACAGACTTGTTCTTTTCCTTTTGGAATAATTATTTGAGACCCATCACATTTTTACGTGTCTTTTTCCCATAAAACTATGGCATTATTCTAATGATTAGGATTAAACAAAAATTTTACATAAAATACAGTTAGTTATTCTTGCTGTCAAATGGTTTATATCAATGGAAGAGGGGTGTATCCCTCCCCTTCCCCAAGCAATCCTCTTATGTTTCAAAATATATAATGGTGGAGTAAATGGGACCAGTGGGTGATGGAACAAGGGGAAGGAAGTATAAAATAATGTTATGTTGAATGAACAAAAGTTATTTAATAAAACCTTGGATTTGGGGTAGGTGGGTTTTTTGAATTTAAAGCCTTGTTTTCTCCAATGATTATTTGTTGTTTGAATTTATATTTAAGTATAAAGTGAATCATGAAAATGTAGTTAGATGCTCCCAAATGCATGGGAAAAGCCTTTTGCTTCTATTTAGAATTCCACATCTTTACAAATTTGCCAATCTTTCAAAAGTGACCATTAATAATTTATTGTTTGTTTTTTTACTTTCATTTTCTTAACAGAAGTTTTCATTGGTTCTGTTTTTTATACATTGGAAGGGGATGTTTTATTCCAAACAGAAAGTCAAGAATGGATTGTGGTTTAGGAACTTTATATCAATTTCTGAAAAGTTAATTCTCAATATTAATTCATAAGCAATTTTTACTATCGCTATACATTTTTCTGATAGATTTCAGAGATATTTTATATATCTATATTCTTTTGCATACATTTTTATATCAAAGTTTTTAGCATAATGTCCCGATTGTTTATTGCTTATGAATGTAACAGATGGTACCTAAGAACAAGTAGAAGCTGCATTTATATACTAGTTCTTTTATTAAGAATTCTGTACATTTCATACACATTGAATTCAGGTTGTTGGGTTATCAGCATTCCTATTTAATCTTTAAATAAAACTCATAAACCTTAGCATTGTCAAGAGGAAGATAAAAGTTTCTCTACAATAGTCCAAAAACTAATTTGCAGAATTTCTTAGATAACAAATTGAATGATTTATGAGATTGAAACATTTATTTTTTGCATGCAATTTAGTGCATACAGTCCTTTATTACATATAGTCCAACCTGTTGCCCAATAGCTTATGAGAAAGCATTATTTAGAAGCATTAAATGAAAATACTAAAATAAGATCATGGTTATTGCCAACTTGCAAAGTTCTCCAGACCAGCTTGCAAGTTGCCATGAGTAGGAGGAAGGAGAGAGCTGAGGAAGCCATTCAGCACCCCAATGGAAAACGCCTTATTAAAGATTGTACATGCCTTATTAAAGATTGTAGCCTAGGTGACCAGGGCTAGCAGAAGAGGTGGAGTTTTACAGCCAGCCAAAATGGTTAATTGGAGAATGTGATTTATGATATGGCCAGGGAAGAGGGGAGAGACAGGGTCATGCGGGAGCGTAGATCTGCGTAAGGTCAGTTCTGGCTGCACCCGAAATATTGCCGAGATGATGCTCCTAATAAATTACTGTTTTCCTTTTGAAGTTTGGCTCGAGGCTCATGAATTAATTAGGGCATCTTTTGGAAACTTCACATAGGCGTTGTGTTGATCAGTGCAAACTTGTACAAAACTAGTTGCAGATTGCTTGAATATATTGTGATATTATACTCATTATTTTTCATGTTTCAATATTAAATTAAAATTCCTTTCAGAGATCACCTAGTTCTGTACTAAAACTGTCCCAGGTTTCTGGTTGGATGTTTATCACCCAGAAGGTATTATGTAAATACTTTGTTTGTCCCTACTTGAAGTTTTATTATGGTAGAAAAAATACTACACTGGAAAAATGGTGGAAAAACAGAGAATTATGAATGGAAAAATGATATGTTCCCTGACATGTATTTCCACTACTGAGGTCCCAATAAAAACTTTCCAAGATACATTTTACTATTACAATTTGAGATCCATTTTATAATCTACTTAATTTGTTTTAACTGCAAAATAAAATATAAAATGCAAACTCATTTGACAGTTGGAATATTGTTTTTCATTTTTTAAAATTTCCAGTAAATTTGACATCCAAATGTTGAAATTGGCAAAATTTGCTTTTGATAAGGATTTCTCCCTTTAACTCTTTCTTATTGAAAAGAACTTGTATTCTGATTGCATGCTGTCAGATTGCGTGCTCTCAAAACCTTCATTAAAGATTTGGAGAGAAGAAAATGAATACACTATTAAAAGTTTGGTGTTCAATACATTATGAGTAAGCCCAAAGAAATCTCTTATTCTTTTGAAGGCACTCAGAAGTATTCATTGTTGGAAATAAAGCAATGTTATCAGTAATAACCACATAGCCTAGGGATGCTGCGTTGCCTTTTGAGGTGGCATATATTGTTTACAATTATGATCATTATGATTTTTTTGTAATCTGTTTCCCAAGCAAACTGAGATCCAAAAATAAAGTTGATAACAACTCTCTGCTTTGTAACAACTCTCTGCATATTAAAACTCAATGTTGTAAATATTAACAAATATAAATATTAACAAATATTAGCTACTGTGAAAATACATTGAAACAACTACAAAATATGGGAGTAAATAATATTCTGATTCAAGGGAATTTTCTTATTACTTATTTTCAAGGGAATAAGTGTTAACATGTTTGGTTTTTTTATTTGTATATATAGAATTCACCAAACACACAAAATAATAGAAGGTCTCTTAAACTAAAATCAAATGCAAACATGAAATATAAAATGAAATTAAACCACCAATAACATCGGTGGAACAGAAACATTCAAGTAAGTTAAAATTTAAAAAATTTGGAAAATGAAATGACCAAAAGTAAAATGCCAAAAGTAATCTCAAAATAAGTTCAAGGTGAGCTTCACAATGACATCTCCAAAATACACTGGCTTTTAATAGTTAAAACACTAAACCTATTCAACAGAAGAAGAAAGTCTCAAAATATATATATATACCTTGAGATATATATTAGTATACAATATGGAGAAGGAGATGGTTATTCCAGAGCAATATAATATCAGCACTTCTGTGTGACTGAATTCCAAAATTTGTACATAAATAATAATATTACTTAGACAATTCAACAATCACAAATAGAAGTAACCTTTTGAAATTTCCAGGTTTCTACTGCAGGTGAAATATTACAGAATGCAGGTAGGCATGAAAACATAAAGTTCATGTGTTAAAGTGCACGTCTTAGAATTTCCTCTTAGTTCTAATAGGTACCAGAGTAGGTTCAAGAAGCACTTAAAACTGCTAGAAGAAAGTATCATTGATTTCTTACTTTGAAAACATAACATACAATTGTTGTACTACTTTTTTTTTTCATCCTTAGGCACAAAATAAAAGCAAGTGTTTGGTAAGACAAAGAATAAGAGCTTGAAAGGTTTATATTAATTGAACTGCAAATAGTTTTTAGTTTGTAAAATATTTTGGAAAATAAATTGAGAATTCAGTTAACTAAATTCATTAATTGGAAAGGGATTACATATGTACTGTATGTATGGACTAGAACTCACATCCCAAACCTTTACTTTAGGGAGCTTACTGTGAAGTTTCCAAAAGATGCCCTTTATAGCAGTGATGGCTAACTTTTTTGCTGTTGTATGCCAAAATCGGGGGGAGAGTGCAGGGGAGTTGCGTGCGTGTGTGCCCACACCCATAATTCAATGCCCCCTGCACTCCGCCCATCCGCGCATGTGCATGTGACCCCTACTGCGCTCCCTCACACATGCGTGCATGACCCCATGTCCTGTTTTGGGCCTATCAGGCCTTCCTGAAGCCACCAGAGTCCAGAAACAGCCCATTTCCTGACTTCTGGTGGGCCCAGTAGGCCTTTTTTAGCCTGGGGAGGGCAAAAATGTCCCTCCCCACCCTCCGGAGGCCCTCAAGAGGCTGGAAATGGCCTGTTTCCCAACTTCCAATGGGCCTGGTAGGCCTGTTTTTTGCCCTCCCCAAGCTCCAGAGGCTTTCTTGGAGCCTGGGAAGGACGAAAATGTCCTTCCCACCCCCACCCCAGAGGCCCTCCGGAGGCCAAAAACACCCTCCCAGAGCATCTGTGTGAGTCTGTACTTACCTGGCATCCAAAATGGGCCGTGCAGAGACTCCTGGGAGGGGAGAGGTGGCATAGGTGGGGCCAGCCAAAAATAAGCTGGCCGACATGTGCATGCGTGCTGGCGCTGAGCTAGGGCAACAGCTCGCGTGCCCACAGATATGGCTCCACATACCACCTGTGATATGCCATAGGTTCACCATCACAGCATTATAGTATAATGCAAGGTAATATAATGAAAGAAGATTAAAATAGAAGACCCAAAAGGGAAAAATCGTCAGGTATGTAATCATCTTACATATCATTGTCATAGTAATGTGGCAAATTTTATATGGCATAAAATCTTCCTCTGGCATAATACACTGCTGTTGAATGGTTAAATTTCATACACGCTGGTCATGTAAAAAAATTGTTCAATCCATAATAACACTAATTCTGAAATTTGTATAAGGACAATATTTTTACTGAAAGTCATTCAGTTGTGTAAATATTTGAGAGCTCCACCTCTCTTGATCAGGAATAATATTACACTATACATCATGGCAATGGGAAAGAGTTGAAGAGAACTCAGAAAGATCTTTCTGGTGCATTGGAAAGCAATTATCAATGCAAATAGGCAGTCTTATGAAGAAGATGAAGAAGAAGAAAGGGACATGGTGGCTCAGTAGCTAAGACACTGAGCTGGTCAATCAGAAGGTCGGCAGTTCAGTGGTTCAAATCCCTAGTGCCACATAATGGAGTGAGCTCCTGTTACTTGTCCCAGCTTCTGCCAACCTAGCAGTTCGAAAGCACATTAAAAATGCAAGTAGAAAAATAGGGACCAGTTTGATGGGCAAGTAACAGTGGTCTGTGCACCTTTGGCATTTAGTAATGCTGGTCACATGAGCACAGAGACATCTTTGGACAGTGCTGGCTCTTCGGCCTAGAAACGGAGATAAGCACCTCCCCCTAGAGCCAGAAACAACTAGCATGCATGTGGATGGGGGAACCTTTACCTTTATGAAGAAGATTCCATTGTTCTGACTTGGCAACAGCAACTTCCTGTGCTCAAAGCTGGAACCAGCTTTCTGTTTTCTATAATACTAACAGTAGATTTAATAATAGTGAATTTAATTTTTCCACTTTAGTTTAAATCTGTGTCAACTTTGGCGATTTTAAGATGTGTAGATTCCAATATCCAGTGTTCCTCAGCCAGCATGCTGATTGGGGAATTCTGGGAGTTGATGTCCACTTATCTTAAATTTGCTAAGGTTGAGAAACACTGGTTTAAATATCCATGAGTTCTTTAATATTTTTCAGGTCAAAAATAAGTAACCCACTGTACTCTAAAATGGAAATAGCAATTCACAACCTAAAACGTTTAAAAAATGATAGGGAAATCATCCAGACAATTTTTCACTTTTAGCTCATTGGGGAATTTAGCCTTAGTTACCTTTATGTCACTAAAGAAATAGTTAAGAAAGTAACCAGGAACCTGACCCTCATAGAGACCATAAAGTAAATTTTAAAAGCTCCAATGATCTGTACTACAGTATTAAATTTTAAGTTATAGGAACAACCATGTCATCTGAGAAACCATTTGTAAGAGGCTCTTGTGTTAAATGTCAAAACCGATTACTGGAACTGTCTGCTCTGCCTTTACATGTTAATATAGTGGAAACATTGTTCCCATGTTAACAGATAAGAAATATCATTGGGTTTGTTAAACTTGCATTAACTGAGTTTATAGGCTATAGTAATGAGAGAGAAAAAAGATCATTAACCTGACTACAGAATAGAACAAAAAGAACTTTAGAAGTCTGTCAGGCATTGTTCTTTTTACATCATCAGTCTCTCTGGGCGCACCAGCCCTCTGGAATGAACTACCCACCGACCTCCGGACTTCCCCTGACTTCCGCTCCTTCCGCCGCGGTCTGAAAACATGGCTTTTTAACAAGATCAGCTGAGTGGCCTGGGTTTTTACTTTTGTT
>JANHFM010005721.1:60844-76613 GCA_032468115.1 Grayia smithii | reverse complement strand
GTAGCGGAAATTTTGAGTAGTTTGGAGAACCGGCAAATACCACCTCTGGCTGGCCCCAGAGTGGGGTGGGAATGGATATTTTGCAGTATCCTTCCCCCAGGAGTGGAGTGGGAATGGAGATTTTGCAGTATCCTTCCCCTGCCATGCCCACCAAGCCACACTAAGCCCACCAAGCCACGCCCACAGAACCAGTGGTAAAAAAATTTGGATTTCACCCCTGCTTCACAGTTATATTAAAGATAAATTTTCTTTCCTGAAATAATGCTTTTTTATCATTAAAAACACAGGACTTGGTATCATTAGATCAGATCTTTGCAATCCTAGTTCTAGTATTTTCATTTTGCTTTGAAGATATTCTAGATATACAAACTTATGTCTCATTGTGGCTCAACACTGCTACAAAATAATGTTCATTCTAATTGAAAATGATATGGATGGATGACTTTCTGGATTCACATCTGTTCAAATACCTATCCATGCATAAATATTTGGATTTAAATTTAGGTGCATATTCATAGGGAATGTATGTGTGGTAATACATAAATATATCTCTAGATATAACCTCATGAGTGGTACTTTACAATTATGGTAATACATGCAGATAAACAACTGATTACATAAAGCATGTGCTTTCACAGTGGTTTCAATTATTTTTGTTTTGTTTACAATAACAAAAACAGTTTAGGAACTTAATCTAAAGGGCAGACAGATGATTTTAGGAAATTAATACTACAGGGCTGTAGTGTACATCCATATTTGATATTTGACAATGATAAATTGTTTTTAATGATTAATTTATAGACATTTGTTTATAAAGTCACTTCTTGCAGTTATTGTAAATTAAGAGTGTTTTAAATAAAACAGTTTTTTAAAATAACAGTGTTTTAAATTTTAAAAAAGGGCAAATTTCCCTTTTTATTATGCCTAACTATCTTAACTATCAATTTTACTTACTTTGTATTAGTTGGGTAGTTTGTCACTCAATCGGTTTTCCTAGTACTCCATCCTTCATACAGAACAAATATCCTTGTTTGAAAGTGTGCCAAGTGATACAACTGGAAGGGCTGAGGATGGGTCCAAAATGCTAAACTTTTATAAAAATATGAAATCATTTGAAGGCAAAATAACTAAGGTTCACATTGGAGGAGGTTTGAGGTTAATATTTCTTGATAACAGAATAAAATAATGATTTGCTCACATGCTTTCAGCATTCTTATACTTCCATCAAAAATACTTTGTTGAGTTCTCTATTATTTAGTGTTAATTTTTTGTGCTTCTTTAGCTGCTGCATGTTACATTAATTGCACTTATCTGTATTTAAAAAAAGGTGCCATGTTTTAGCTAGGTAAATGTCATTTTATAACTTTCCAAAATCAATGTTATGAATATAGCATAAGACATTGGTAGTAAATGGTCCATTGGGGTATTCCTAGGTATTTCTGTTCATATGTGACAAAGACACAATATTGGGAATGAAGATGTGACAATTGAAGGATAGCCTCTTAGCGATGTCACTATTATTGTAATCCTCATGCTTAAATAACAATGAATCAACCAAATAATTGGATCATTCATTCAATGTGCTATCCAATATTCCATGATTTACGAATTACTCTGGCTGGATTAAAGCATTACACTAAGCCACAAAGAAAGCAGTTTGGTTTTGTATGTTGTATGAACCTAGTCAAACTCAAAAGTGGGGAGATGAAGAAGACATTAGTTATTCACCAAGGATAGAAAACCTCCAAGTTTCCTTCCAACCTTATAATTCTATGGTAATGATCAGAAAATCAGGACAACTTGGAATTATAGTCACTTTCCCTTCAGATAATAAACAGTGGTCTGCACTTATTCTAAGAATCAAGACAATGTTTGTTTGTTTGTTTAATTTATATTGCCACCTATTCGCCCATGGCGACTCAAGGCAGCTTACCAAATATATTATCGAATATATACAGAATTTATACCTACAGAAATTATACTACGCATGTGGCTTGTAAGTGTGCTTTTAAAGGTGAGATCGTTTGAATGTGTTACAAAACAGTTGCACTAAGCAGCTGAGGTCCAACTAGTGTCAAATGATAGGTTAATCCTATCATTTGATCTCATTTCATTTTTTTCTTTATTGTTTGGAATGATTTGTATGACAATGTTAGCATTACCTCACATTGCCTATTTATATTTGGCATCTTCCTTGTTTTTGTTAACTTTACTGAAAAATTATTTACATAAAAAATAACTGAAGATGACATCTGTGGTAGTTAGAACTCTAGCAGTAAAAGAACAAAGGGTAAAAATATATCTATAAATATAAATGTGGAGTAGAGTAGATTAGAGAAATGGAGTATTTGACTGCTTTTTCAGGTAAAATGTGAATATTTTAAAATTTCAAAACAAAAGAATTTCTCAAAATGCATTTTAAGGTAGAATTATAGTAAAATTCAATTAATGAATCAATTTATGTCTTCAATTATAGTACGTTAATACTGACTTGATTTTCTCCATCAATAGTTAGTGGTTGTTAATCCACAATTTATTGGCATGGA
This sequence comes from Grayia smithii, assembly GCA_032468115.1. Taxonomy (NCBI): domain Eukaryota; kingdom Metazoa; phylum Chordata; class Lepidosauria; order Squamata; family Grayiidae; genus Grayia; species Grayia smithii. The sequence goes on along the minus strand of JANHFM010005721.1, from coordinate 74,067 downwards.
TTGGAGGAAAATATTAATTTAACTTCAATGTTAGCAATAACATGTTCTTTGCTACAGATATCACAACCAAAGTAGTCATTTCATTGTATTACTCATAGAATTTAGTTAAAGTGCATAATGATTTAAAATTTCTATTGATTATTTTTAATAGGAGTCCATAAATGAAGCTTTTAAATGGTTGTTTCAGCATTTTCACGAATATTGAACATATTAAATTGCTTTGTAATTTCAGATTTAACTCTCATAAAAAGCGAATATGTCACATAATCCACAAATGTTAACAAAATTAAATTAAAACCACAAAACCTGGCTTTAAACTTCAAATATTTTGACTCGTGGAGGATATAATTCTTCATTTCAAAGTTCTTTCAAAATGTTTCTTTTAGATAGCCATCATACCTCCCAGTGTAAAAAGAAATCATGACATCATAATACTTTGCCCAAAACTTTGCCCATAATATCAAATGTAAAAGATGAATTTTATATAAATGAATTTTATATAAATCATAAAACACATTTTTGAAGAGTGGTATTCAAAAGAGGATACAGTTACCATAGTGTTTCTCTGCGAATACTAGAGTACAATCATACTGTACGTAGCCTAGGACTCTGCTGTTGCTTCAGTCCAAACATTGTTCAGTCCAACACTTATTTTCCAAGTTACTATTGTTTACAATAATAAATTTGTCAATTAGCCTAAAATGGTTTCAGCTGTTCTTGTTAGAAGTAGTTTACTAAAGGCAAGATCTTGAATGGAGTTTTTATAATCATATACAACAAAATACCTCAGAATTGCCAGTGTTTACTATATTAATGTTTTCATCTACTTGCGGTGCAAGTTGTCCCTACAGTTGGAACCTTGCAAAACACACAGCAGGTTTAGTGACTTAAATAGAAATGCTTCAGTCACACTCTTGTGTGCACCTTTCATTGTTTGCAGAGATTTAGTATGCAATTTGTGCCATTCTAGATGTTGGTTACCTCAGAAGTATGGTCACTGATGATATGATAATGGGAATACAATATTTGTTTAACTCTGCCTTTGTGCAGTGTGTGCACAGTCAATATTATACATTTTCCATATATCTCCTTCTGTGCCATCTAGTAACCCAGCCAACAGACTTTCATACTGTATGGTGCAAATATGTTGGGATCTTTCTGGAAGGGAAGAATGAGTTTTGGGTTAGAAGATAAATCATGTGATGTAGGCTACCATGTCAGGTTTGCAAAAATCCAGGGAACCTCAAGGTGGCAGCAAAGAGACCCAGAACACCTCCCCTTCTTCCACCACCACCATATAATGGACAGATTTTAGCAATACATATGTGGCAGTTTAATCTCTTTTTTTTTTAATTCTTCTTCCCCACATACATTATAGTTAGTCCTCTGAGATATGCCTTTGCTGTATCCCATACATTCTGTAGTGAAGTTTCTTCTTTTCTATTCTCTTTAAAGAAAAAGTCCAGCTCTCTTTCCATGTATTGTATAAATTCTTTATCTTTTAAAATTGTTTGATTCATTGTCCACCTTATTTTCTTCTTTTGTACCTTCCATATAACTTCTATCGGGTTATGATCCGCCCAAGTATTTATTTCAATATTTATCTCTTGTATATTAGATATTAATTCAGATGATATCCACATCATGTCTATTCTGTACCAAGACATATGTCTATTTGAGTAAAATGTATATTGACTTTTTTCAGGGGGCGTTCTCACCAAGCACCTTGAATAACTAATTCCGCCACCATTTTAAGAAAAGTTTTTGGAAGCGGTTTTCTAATTTTTTTGTTTCTTTTTCTAGTCTTGTAATCCAAATCTGCATTCACAATTGCATTAAAGTCACCTACAATGCATATATTTTCATACTCCAATTCTATTATTTTCTTATGCAATTTACCATAGAAATCTTCTTGGTTGTTATTCGATGCATATATTGCCACTAAAAGCATTTGTTTATTGTTTATTGTTATCTCCAACATATATGGTTATATGATAGAAAAATGGCAGCAATTATGGGATAGAAACTATAAATTAACAATGTTGACTGCATATTAAGAGAATATATGGCAGTTTAGCCATACATATATGGTAGCACATTTCTATAGTGGACAGATTTTAGCAATACATATGTGATGTTAATCCTGCAAGGAAATGTTCACATGCCTCCACTTTGGCAAAGTGAAGTCTTCATCTCAGTATACTCTGACAGAGGGGGCATAAATGAAAATGTCAACGTTTAGGGTATAAAAGTTCTTCAAACATTTTAATTTGTTGCATATTTTGAATAACATGCAATACAATAGTATTTCAGACCCTTGAAGAGGCAATTAACATTAACCTTCTAACATATCAGTTGGATGTAGCTATTTCCCATATATTCTATTGGCAACAAATGGCTGATACTGGAGACAAGAATGAGCCTCAAGTAAGGTCACTCTCAAGCAGACTTTCACAACATGATGCCCTCCAAATATGCTTGGGCTAGAATTCTAGAATTCCCAGCCAGTCAAGACTCTAGAGCACGGGTGTCAAACTCACAACATCATATTGCCGTCATGTGACGTATCGCAACGTTTTTTCCCTTCATGGAGCAGGGATGGGAGTGACCTGTGTGTGACACATCCGGCCCATGGGCCACCAGTTTGACACCTCTGCTCGAGAGGAACATCTCAATATTTGCAGATCTCTCCAGAAGATCTTGACAGAAGTTGATTGCTCATGCCAGTGTTGCCAAACCTGCAGTACACTGCTTAGGAAATGTTCCCCTTGCTTTTATTTATTTCATTTTATTTTTCATCTGACAGGCTTCTTAGGAGTGTTGTAAGGAGTCTAGCCAGTTGGTGAGCTCTCTAATCTAAACCAGCTGTTCCTAGATTGAGGCCTCCCATTTGCATTGTTTTAACATACTTAGAAAATGAAGTATTCATTTTTAACATTCCTCCTCCAATTGGTTTAATGCTGAATTACAGAAGAGAACTAAGCAAAACCAGGTGCTTTTGCTGTACTCACTCCAGTGTCTGAGGAGGAGCAGACCTCTCTGATTCCCTTCCCTCTCCTCCCCTCCCTCCTCCTTCCTTCCCCTTCTTCCCCTCATTCTTTCTGTCTCTCTTTCTCTCTCCCCGTTTCTCTATGATTTGGCCTTTCATTCTCTGGAAATTAAATGATGGTAGGTCTGAAGTTCTAGCAAAAGATTTAATGTACAAAAGTATTTTTAGATATTCAGCTATACGGGCATTATTGTTTTACCTCCTTGGCTTTATTCATCAGTTTTGGACATGACAGCGTTTAAAAGGTATGTTCTCGGCATTACATTACTATTTTGTTTCTTTTTTGATAGTTTTCTGAATGCGGATCTGAGTCAGCTAGTTAAGTTATACATCCCATTACATTTGCAAGAGATTGTGCGGGAAAGGGAAGGAATAATTTTATTCCTTTAGTATTATGTAGATCTAACATCTGACAATATGCCCCTTTGTACTGAATTCAGCTGTTTATCACTGGAGCCATTTACAGAGTCTATGAAAAGTTTTTGTACAGAAGTGCATCAACGTTTATTGTAGACCAAAATCAGTTTACAGCAGCAGACTGTGTTTTAAAAAAAATATTTTCCACTAATATGCTGCTGAAATGGAGTTAATTTCTCCTGAGGGAACTGTACAGACATATCATATGCTGTGGCTATTATTTTTTCCCATGAAGATAACTATCTTGAAGAAGTAGTTCAATATTGAACTCTTACAGGAGGACATTTCTCTTATTTTTCAAAGCAGGAAAAAACAAATTGCTGGGAAAAAAAGGAAGTAACTGAAATTATAAAAAAAGATTGAATTGGTTTTTACATTGCTGCTTACTATTTCTATAGCTGTTCTATAGCTGTTCTTTATGGGGTTTCATAAAGGAAATATCACTGCACCAAAGAACGTACAGTTAGATTTTTAATAGAAGACATGGCCGAGAAAGGGATACAAAAATAAAAGGGAAAATATCTGGCACCTTCAGTTACATGCTATTAGATTTACTTTCCTTCAGGTGTGGCCTCTTTTTTCTTTTAATGTCTATAAAAATGACTCCCTGTCAAGCAGTGGACACAACTAAGAGGAATGTGAAAGTAACATTTTTAACATAGAATTTTTCTATCTCAGGAGGGAAAACTATTTAATGACTGGCTATTATAGGAAAGATTCAGGATTCAGCATAATTTTTCCTGCTCTAGTAGAGTAATTATTCATCTTCATACGTTCCAGTCATGCAAAGTTCTTATGAGATATGATTCTAATCCGTATATGTTTGCAGTCATTGGGAGATGTGAATTTGCTTGTCAGGATGCCTAGATTGGTTGCAATGTCTGATTGAATTGGACACTGGCTGTTGCTTATAGCCAGTGTTTTGTTTTTCTTTCTTCTTGTCCTTTGAAGTGACTCTTCCATGAATAGAACAGAATAATAAAGTTGGAAGGGACCTTGGAGGTCTTCTAGTCCAACCCCCTGTACAAGCAGGAGACACTATATCATTTCAGACAGGTGGTTAACTCTTCTTAAAAGCTTCCCAATAATGGAGCACCCACAAGCCATTCCACTGGTTAATTGATCTCACTGTTAGAAAATTTCTCCTTAGTTCTAGGTTGCTTCTCTCCTTGGTTAGTTTTCATCCATTGCTTCTTGACTTGCCTTCTAGTGGTTTGGAAAATAGATTAACCTCCTCTTTTTTGTGGCAGCCTCTCAAATATTGGAACACTACCATCATGTCACCCCCTCACCCTTTTCACTATACATACCCAATTCCTGCAACTGTTCTTCATATATTTTAGCCTCTAACCCCAACGAATCATCTTTGTTGCTCTTTTTTGCACCCTTTCCAGAATCTCTATATCTTTTTTATATTAGGGTGACCAAAACTGGATGCAGTATTCTAACTGTAGTCTTACTAAGACCACAATCTTCCTTGGAATACAATCTTCCTTTGGGATATGCAGTCTGCCTTTGGACTTGCACCATCTCTTGGAAAGATTTTAAGAGAAACAAAGTACAGCAGGAAATGATGGATGATGCAGAAAGTTCTTTGAGGTGGGTACCTCTGTTGGGACTACAACTCCCAGCATCCTCACCCATTTTCCCTGCTCAGATTCTGCTGTCCTCAGTCCTCATCCATATCAATGACTGTCGTCCTTTTGAGTGATGAATCATGGGTTTTTCCTTGGTGAAAAAAATACAATGAGGGGACCATTCGGAACTGGGGGGGAAACAGTTGTAAAGGAAAAGATGAAAACTCATCTGAAGTTTTCATCCTTTCAACCACTTTTGCAGCCACGTTTCTCCCCTCTATAATGCTCAGACTGTAACTCTAAGAATTCCTAGCCAACAGGATACCTGGGACTTATCGTCCTAATCTCTCTAGGGGGAACTGTTATGGGAGGCTGTTCTGTTGGAGAGCCCAGTTCATCAGATACTGTGCATCTGTGTACATTTTGCCTCTGAGCTGTTAATCTCCTGGCTATTTGAGACCTGATTTCAGGCTCTGTGATATATAGGCACCTGCGTACCTACCGTCCCCGTCCTAATATTCGTTTTTACTCTTACTCTTTTCATGTATTCTAATTATGTTTATACTTTTATTTGTTATCTTATATATGCTTATATATACAAATAAATAAAAATAAGAAAAAAATAATATTATATATCATTTGAAGCTACCATAAATAAATAAATGGCAAAATAACAGAGACTGATATAGAGTCAGTGTTCTTGGCAATTTCAGTCTCTGTTATTCTGCTGTTTGTTTGTTTGTTTGTTTGTTTGTTTGTTTGTTTGTTTGTTTATGGTGTCTTTAAATCTGTGCTGGTTCTTGGCATCTGCCTGAACTATCCCTGCAGTTCACTTGGCAAGACTTTTTCAAAATTGTTTTTTTGCCTTCTTCCTAAGGTTGAGTGTCAGGTTTCTCTCAGCTTGGGCATTTAGGCAAAAAAGACCTTTGACTCCATTTGTAGCAAAAGATATATTTTTAATAAAGCCAAATGGTTACGACATAAGCAAAGCTGGATCTCAATATTCCCATTCAAAACCTGCCTTTTCCCTATTTCCTGGGCCCTCCCCCCTTGAACAGTTCACTAGTGTCCAATAATATTATAATTTGTTGTTTTGGTAAAAGCTTTAAGGTATGACACCTCTTTGGTGTAGTTTTGCATCCCATTCTCATGCTTATGTCCTTGGATGCAGCAGCCTGTTCTGGAATGGCATCTCTGGTTCATGTCATCCTGTCATTCCCACCCCACCCCACCCCAAATTCTCTTTCTCCCTGCTCCCACATTTTATAACAGGATGCTAGTGAAGTGAAGCAGGCTGAAGCATTTCGGATGGCAGACCTGACACTGAGAGAAATTGAGTTGCCCAAGGTCACCCAGCTGATTTTGTGCCTGAGCCAAAATTCAAATTCACGGTCTCCCAATTTCTAGCCTAATGTCTTAATTACTACATCAAACAGATTCAGTTCTGTCATGTCAACTATAAATTATTGCAGGTATTGTTATATATCTGTGATGGCGAACCTATGGCACCAGTAGCCATACTGGAGGGCATGCCAGCTCAGCTCCGGCATGCATGCGCACCGTCCAGCTGATTTTCGGGCCTTCTGGGCCCACTGGAAGTAAGGAAATAGACTGTTTCCTGCCTCCAGAGAGCCTCAGGGGTGGTGGGGAAGGCCATTTTTCTCTGTCCCCAAGTTCCAGAGCCTTTCTATGAGCTTGGAGAAGGCAAAACGGCCTCCCCATGCCGTGTTCCTCCAGGGGGGTGGGTAAGGCTGTTTTTGCCTTTCCCCAAGCTCCTAGAAAGACTCTGGCGCTTGGGGAGAGAAAAAAATGGACCCTAAGCATGCCAGGAGCAGGGGGGAGGGGGAGCAGGGGGATCTCGCGTGCATGTGCGGGGGCATGGCGCATATGTGACACACACACACACACACACACACACGTTCCTGGCACGCGATGGCAAAAAGTTCACCATCACTGGTATATATTATCAGAATGCAGTACTGAGGTGTTTTACATTTAGTTCATGGTTGGGATCTGTGACCCTCCAAGTTTTTTGGGTTTTTTTAGATTTTTTTTTACCCTGTCTTTATTGGTTTTATAAATAACTCAAGGCAGAGAACATACTCCTTCCTCCTCTAATTTCCCCCAAAACAATTCTATGAGGTAAATTGGGCTGAGAGAGAGTGGCTGGCACAAAGTCACCTATCACAGTCTCCTGTTTTCTAGCCTCGTGCCTTAATCATCAGATCAAACTGACTCTCTTGTTTTTTTTGTTTGTTTCAAGTTTGTTGCATTTTATATGCATTGTTTGTTGTATTAACAATGTTCATTGTGTTGTCTGGGAACTCTGGCTCGGCCACATTAAAGGTTATGGATTCCCACTCTTGCTTTAGGCACACTTTTTTCTCATGTAATTTTGGAAGCTGTGCTATTGTGTTTAAAAACAGTTAGTTTCTATTTAAAATTTCAAATTGCCTTGGCAAATATATATATAATAACTTTGCTACACCTCTTGCAGGTTAATGCCCATTTTCATGGCTGTTGGCTGCCTCATTGGTCATGGAACGACACAGGTGAGATACGGACTGTGTGTGAAAGAAGGGAAAGGATTACATGAGCTGGCATTGGGGAAAGAGAAAAATAACACAATATTAAATTTATTATAAACTTTACCAAATATAAAAAATGCATGTGGCTGTGTCATCTCATTTTGCTAGCTTTTGTTCAGTTAGTGATCAGTTTTTTTCGTGTCTATTGCTACCAAGGGAAAAAGAAAACACGATATTCCCTTTGAATTATAATTTTGCGTTCTTCCAATTGTTCATTGTCTAATCCTCTTTTCTTTTCTGTTTAGCAACAATGCTCAAATGGGTTTGAGATGGATCGTGTGTCAGGCCAATGCTTAGGTAAGACTTTGATTACACCGGTTTCCCTCAGCTAATAGTGTACCAGATGTAATAAGCAATGTATGCTGGAAACTTTGAGTTATGTTTATATTCTTCTGTATGAAGAAAGTATAATTACACCTTAAAATGAATAAGACTAGATTCAACTATTTTAATTGGAACTGACCATAAAAGGGAAGAATCAATGTCTTGATTGCTGCATTTGAAATATAACATCAAGTACGTTTAGCTACAAAAAGACTAATTCTGAAGTCCTGCTTTATAACCAAGAAAATAAAACAAGAGCAAAAAGTAAATAGAACTGCTGCTATTGAAAGTTTGCAGTGTAAAATATTAAATAGAAATAGACATTACGGAGTTTATGGAAGAAAAATTATTTATTTGTTTATTAAACAGATTTATATAGCTGCCCAACTCACACACGATTATTCTGGGTGACATACAACATAGTTGTTATTAACATAGTTAAAATTCTACAGTTCAACTCCCCTCCCACAGCTCTCACCACACCTACAATGGCAACAACACAATCAAGCAAACTATTTATTCAACAGATTTATAGAGCAATGTATTTACAGTAGATAGTACATTGATTCTGATGCAAATCTAATAATCAACAAAATGATAGCTTTCTTCCTTCATGACATCAGTCCCATTTGTAAATGGTGGAATAATTCAAGTAATGCCAATATGACATAAGTTTCTTTAAACACTATCTAGTATGCTTTGCTAACTTAATATCCTCCATATGTATGGCCTGCATATCTCATTATCATTTCCAGCCAGGCACAACAAATATCCATCCTGTTTACAAGTGATGGCAGTTGTCATCCATGACACTGGGCAGGAATTAAGTTAGGAAAGTCTGTCACAGCAGTTTAGAAAAGTTAATTCTCTGAAACAAGAATGAAAAGCCTGAAACTCAAGAACCATGGGACATTTATGTACAGCCATGAGATGACCTCTAAACAGTATGGCCAAATCATAATCATTTCACAACAGAAAAGGAAAACTAGGAAATAATTGTTTTAAAATATTTAATTAATTAAAAGCATCGGTGATATAATTAAAATGTCAATTTTATTAAATCCAACTCAATTTTTTATCCTGGCTCCATCCACTTCTTTGGTCTGTCTCTCACTGGTTTTTGGAGTATGACCTTCTGGATCACTTTGGCCCTGCCTGAATAATGCAAGAGAGTCGGTGGTCTCCTCTCCTAATCATCCAACCATTTCAGTATGCGAGTGGGCTCCATGTGCACCAAATGCTACATGGAGTTTTGAGAAATTGCAGCTTTCTCTTTCTTTTCCTCTTTGTTGTTGTTGTTATTATTCCTATAGGCATCTTTATTCACCATCAAAGATAAATCAAACATAAAAACAAATGTACAAAGCATCATTCAACTCAAATAGGAGCTAATCTCATCCAAGGATCATGCTGAATAAGCTGTTTTCTAGGTTTTTGCAGCAGTTGCCCAGAATCTGCTGTTGTAAAAGTTATGTGATAAATCATATCCTAAAGGGTCAGAATGTACATCTCCAGCTGTGGAAAAGAGGTCATGATTTTCAAATGCTAATGATGCTGCATATATATATATATCTCAGCCTTTGCATTCTTTCTCTCAAAAGGGACACTCAGATGCATGCATGTTCAAATAACAACATTGGTTTATTATTCTAAATGGGAATAGCCTTTGTTCTCCAAAATGGCTGTTGCTCTCTGATCTTATTCTTCAGTTTGTTCATGCCTTTCTGGAGTCAGTTTACAGCTGAGTACTCCATGAAAGTGGCTAAAATGTTGCTGAGAGCTAACAGAAGGTCTTAAATGAATCCTCACAATCCAAAATTTTGCACGGTTTACAGAAAAAAGAATATAAGACGCGTGAAATTCTAAATCAAGAGCCAGATTTTACAACTGCCAAATCAAATCTTTGCTGCCTTCAGAAAAAAAGCCAACCTAAAATGTGTGTGCCAGTGCTATGACTTGAACAGGAAAAGGCTGCCATTCTTGTAATTAAAAATAAAACTCTACATTAGAGGAAGAACAGAAAATGAGACCATTTCTACTTTTACTGGAAACAAAGAGCAAGGTAAAATGGATTTTTACTCAGCTGATACCAAAATAGGGTAAAATTAGTCTATGCCTTAATATATGGGGTGATCACAGCCAACTATGGGTATTCACCAAGCCATGGTTTTGCAAACATCTTAATTTACAAATCACATGTGCCAAAATGAAACAATCTACTTTATGAAAGGTAAATCAGTCTAGGGCTGGACATAAATTTATAATCTGACCTATGCTTTATTAAGATAAGTCATCTATCCATAGTGTACTAAATACATCATAACTAGTTTGGACAATATGATAAGATATGTGGGATCCTTAGTGCTCTCTGATCTTGAATGTTTTCTTGCAGACATTTCTTTACCAAACTAAGTACCATCTTCAGCACTAGTAGAGAGTAAGGAAGCACTTATTGGGGTAGCAACATCTGCAAGAAAACAACCAAGCTCAGAGAACACCATGGACCCCACAGTTCAACCATGAGCTACAAATATTCTCTTCTATGATAAGATATAAATCTGATTAAAACAATAGCATCTGGACTCATACAATATATTAAGCCAAAGATATGAATTTCGTTATAACTTAGCATGATGAGTGAAATCAATTGTAATGTGAGGGCTTCTGTTGGAGGAAAAGGTTTGAGAAGGTTTTCCCTGAATGCTTCTCCCACTGTATTATCTTACCTCTATCCCCCAACCACATGAGGATTAGAAGTCCCCCCCCCCCCACAGCCCCATGCAATAACTTTTAAGGGACACAGGAAATTGCAATAAAGGGAAGGGCCTTAATGGCTTTGCCTATGAAGCACTCTGTAAATTGAGATTAATAGCGTCAATTCAAATAGTATTTGAATTTTGCTTGGAAAATATCAAGAGCTTTTAGAACATAATAATTAGGAAACAGTCAATCAATCAATCAATCAATCAATCAGAATAGAGCTGAAAGGGACCTTGGAAGTCTTCTAGTCCAAACCCCTGCTCAAGCAAGTGACCTTATACCATTTCAAACAGGTGGCTGTTCAGTCTTTCCTTAAAACTTCTAGTGATGAAACGCCTACATCTTCTGAAAGCAAGCTGTTCCACTGGTTAATTGTCCTCACTGTTAGGAAGTTTCTCCTTAATTCAAGGTTGCTTCTCTCCTTAATTAGTTTCCATCCATTGTTTCTTGGCTTGTCTTCTGATGCTTTGGAAAATAAATTGATCCCCTCTTCTTTGCAGCAGCCCCTCAAATACTGGAATACTGCTATCATGTCACCCCTAGTCCTTCTTTTCTCTAGACTAGTCAAACCCAAATCCTGCAACATTCTTCATAAGTTTTAGTCTCCGGGCCTTTAATCATCTTAGTTGCTCTTCTCTGCAATGTTTGCAGAAGTCTCAACATCTTTTTTGCAATGTGATGAACAAAACTGCATGCAGTATTCCAGGTGTAGTCTTACTAAGGATTTATAAAGTAGTACTAATATTTCAGGTGATTTTGATTCTATGTCTCTGTTTATACAACCAAAAATTGTATTAGCTTTTCTGGCTGCGACCGCACACTGCTGGCTTATGTTTAAGTAATTGTCACTAGGACTCCAAGATCCCTCTCACAGTTATTGTTTTTGAACCAGGTTTTGCCTAATCTGTACTTTTATTTTTGGTTTTTCCTGCCTAGGTGTAAAATTCTGCTTTTCTCCACATTAAATTTCATTTTGTTGGATAGGGCCCATTGTTCAAGTCTGTCAAGAACTTTTTGAATACTGAGCTTGTCTTCTTGGGTGTTGGTTATTTCTACCAGTAGTTTGATCTACAAATTTGATGGGTTCCTCTTCTATTGCCTTATCTAAGCAATATTAGGAGTAAGACCCATTGAACATGCATAGCATTGTTCTGAATATCAATTTAATGGATATATTGCTAAACTTTAGAATCAGCAACTGACTGAGCTTTCATATATTTGTTTATTATTTGTGCCCATTCTATTTATTTGGTCTGATTTATTTGTTTGAAATTAGTGGGTTTTGGTCCTTACTGCTTTACATGTATTACATTGGGGTGGGGGGTGGGGGGGTGTTGGATATTATTAAAAATCAGTCCATGTCTCTAAACTTCTCCCTTTCTTAATTTATCTCAAAAAGAAATTTACACTGAAGTAAATAAAAAATGAAAACCAGGGTAAGTAATTTATGATGTGATTAAAAGTAACTACATTATTTAATTAATTAGCTGGCTGTAACAACAAGCGATTAATCAGACACAAACCATCAATCAGCAGAGACCCAAATTAATCTTTCCATTTTTATATTATTTCAGATGTTGATGAATGCCGCACTATTGCTGAGGCCTGTAGAGGAGATATGGTGTGTGTCAACCAAAACGGGGGCTATTTATGCATTCCACGAACAAATCCCAACCAGCGATCCCCATATAGGAATCCTTACGCACCGCCTCCAGTCCCAGCTCCTGTTCCAAATTTTCCCACTGTTGGAAGAGCACCTCCCATTTGTCGGTTTGGGTATCGAATGAATGAAAACAACCAGTGTGTAGGTAAATAGCATGATGTTTCATTTATGCCTGTCTTGTGTAGTTTTTTAGCCTATCACAATTTGCTATCTGAGCTGTGAGAGAGAGAGAGAGGAGGGAAACAGACAAGAGACAAAGAGAGAGGAGACTTACAACCATTCATTTAGTGACAATTTGAAGTTACAATAGCGCTGAAAAAAGTGACCTATGACTGTTTTTCACACATACGACCATTGCAGCATCCCCAGAGACATGTGATCAAAATTCAAATGCTTGGCATCTGACTCATATTTATGATGGTTGCAGTATCCCAGGGTTATGTGATTACTTTTTTCAACCTTCTGACAAGCAAATTCAATGGGAAAGCCAGATTCATTGAACAACCATATTACTAACTTAACAACTGCAGTGATTCACTAAACAACTGTGGCAGGAAAGGTCGTAAAATGGAGCAAAACTCACTTAACAAATGTCTCGCTTAGCAATATAAATTTTGGGCTCAGTTGTGGTCATTAGTCAAGGGATACCTTTATACATTGGTCCAAGCTTTCATGACTGAGGAGCAAAAGGCCTGCACAGCATTTTCCTGCTTTATTGTGACTTGTTTATCTTTCAATAGGTCAATGGCTTCGGTACCACCTTTTTAAAAATTTATTTCTATTTATATCCCGCCCTTCTCCGGAGACTCAGGGCAGTTTACAGTTTCGAGCACAACTCAAGTGCT
>JANHFM010005720.1:52098-65334 GCA_032468115.1 Grayia smithii | reverse complement strand
ATAAGACGACCCCCCACTTATCTGAAGATTTTAATGGGTTAAAAAGTCGTCTTATACGCCGGAATTTACGGTATTATTTTTAATGAATTGACCTAAAATCATAACAAAGTTACATGCTATTTAAAGTATTAAGAACAAACTTTAAAACAACAAAAATCCATCAGAATTCTATGCTATTTATCATCACAAAGAAAATACCTTGGGCAAATTTCAAATGCCTACTAAATAAGTAGGATTTGCATTTTTAATATTAAAAAAATATTCAAAAGCACATTGATTTTTCTTGTTTGCCAACTCTTCTCATAATTATTTTAATATTCTGCAATCAAAACTTCTGAAGTAGGCCTGTACCCTTTATAGTCATACATTATTCACCATCAAACCAAGTTCTGACATCAAACACTTACGTACTGTATCTAAAATTTATTTTGCTGCTAGCAATAAATATTTAGTATGGAATTTTTGTTTACCTTTATTTGTTCTTAATTTTGATGACCTTGTTGAAGATATCTGAGAGCTATCAGATTTTCCATGAGTGACCATGATTCCAACCTTCTTTGGTCCCAAGTAAAATGGTTTATATCTCTGCTGAATATCCAATCCAACTATTAGGGAATAAAATTATATATATATACAGTTCTACAAATATAGATGCATACATACCAGGGGTGAAATCCAGCAGGTTCTGACAGATTCTGGAGAAGTAGCGGAAATTTTGAGTAGTTCGGAGAACTGGTAGCGGAAATTTTGAGTAGTTTGGAAAACCAGCAAATGCCATCTCTGGCTGATCCCAGAATGGGGTAGTAATGGAGATTTTGCAATATCCTTCCCCCAGGAGTGGGGAGGCAATGGTGAGTTTGCAGTATACTTCTCCTGGAGTGGGGTGGGAATGGAGATTTTGTAGTATCCTTCCCCTGCCACACCCACCAAGCCACGCTCACCAAACCACACTATGCCCACCAAGCCACGCCCACAGAACCGGTAGTAAAAAAATTGGATTTCACCACTGATACATACATTCATACACACAAACACACAAACACACACACACCAGAAGAAAAACCAATTTTAATGCATATCCCACCTTCTTGCCAACAGAATGTTACAATTGATGCATTTTGTATGGTAAATAGTATGTAAGAGTGTAGTACTGGATTAAAAACTAATTTAAATATTGAAACATATCTTTCACTTTTTCTCTTTCCAATGTTTTCTTTTCTATTGATTGTATCTTCCAACAAGGAAGCAGAGAGTGAAAGAAAATATAGGTACTGTATCAGGGGTGGGTTCTACCCACCTTCACTACTGGTTCTCTTTGTGTGTGCGCGTGTGCACACGCACGCTCGCTTTGCTCGCGCGCGTAAACTGCGCTATCGCGCATGCGCAGAAACTTTCCCCCCCAAAATCGCCAAAAAAAACGCTCTGCGCATGCGCAGAACACTAATTTCGGTGATTTTGGAAAAAAAAGGTAAGTTTGGCCGTGCGGGTGGGCCCGAGTCCGGGACGCTGCGAACCGGTTCGGTGCCGTCACAGTGTCACCGCTATCTATTCGCGCGAACCGGACCGAACCGGGGGCAACCCACCACTGTACTGTATGTATTCTATTAGGTAACAATAGCACTTTTTATAGGTCCACATGATCTAGGAGCTATATACTAGGTAAAATGTACATATTATAAACACATAACATTTACTTGTCATTCTAAAAATAATCCTAGTTTGTTTTGTTTATATTACTTTTTATAATAGAAATATTATAAAATACTAATTATTTTATTGTTTGTTATATTTATTATTATTTTTATAAATAACTCAAGGTGATGAATATCCTTTCTCTACTTTTCCCACAAAAACAACCATGTGAGGTGGGTTGGGCCGAGTGACCGGTCCAACGTCACCCAGTTGGCTTTCATGGCTAAAGTGTCACTAGAACTCACAATTCCACAGTTTCCAACTTAGAGGCTTAACCACTAGACTAAACTAGTTTATAAACTTCAACCTCATTCCAAGCTCCATCCTTAAAACACAGTTATATAAATATGTCATTATCTCTTATGACAACCTTTGCAAATCTATTGTTGGGCTTCCCAGACAGTTTGGTGATTATTGTTTAAGACATTTTAATAAATAACTTTTGTTTCAGAACTCCATTGCTTTTTGTTCAAATTCACTGGATGACTTTTTTCCATGACAAAATATAATGTAAAGCAGAAATGCAATTTCACTGTAAAATCAGCATATAGTAATTTAAGAAACATGAAACCCAAGTGGTTCTCAGTTTAAAATTTAGTAGACTTATTTTTAAAATCCAAATCCATAAATTAATTTACCATATTCAGAACTGATTAGATTTATATTAAGCTCATCAGAATTAACAGCTCTTCTCACTTCAATCTTTTTAGTCCAGTTTCCAGTTTTCATCAAAGCAGAATCCCTGCAAGTATATAATTAATCAATAGCTTAAAATTAAATTTACAAAAATGCACAATTGTTAAAGTTTCAAAATAATTTAAATTTACTTACATAATCCTTTGTCTAAAAACCACATTATTATCATTGTCTCCTATTACTAGGGTTGCATAATGAAAATCTGGAGCAGTTCTTTTTATCTGCATCTGTTCAAAGTTGGTTAATATGATTGTCACTATGATTTCAGCTACTGCTTCGTTGTACTTTGCCAGCTTGAAAATAAATGACATACAATTCAAAAATAAAACTAGCTTTCAAATATGATATGATAAATAAATATGAATAGATTGATATTGGCTGGAGTCAGATACCTTGCTAAGCTATTTCAATGTTATGACACATATGTAATGATGCCATTCTGCCTAATGCTACCATTACATAATTGGACTCCAAAGTCTGATACATATATCAGACTATAAAATACAGAATAACAGAAATGGAAGGGACTTCTAGTCCAACTCCCTGCTCAAGCAGGAGACCCAATACCATTCTGGACAAATGGCTGTCCAATCATTTCTTTAAAACCTCCAGTGATGGAGCACCCACAACTTCTGAAGGCAAGCTAAAGGCAAGAATTTCTCCCTAGTTCTAGGTTGGATATCTCTTTGGTAGGTTTCCAACCATTACTTTGCCTTGCCTTCAAGTGCTTTGGAAAATAGGCCACCCCCCTCTTCTTTGTGAGGTTCTCTCAAATACTGGAAGACCGCTGTTGTGTCACCCCTAGTTGAAACATTTGTATGATGATGTTGTCACTCATGTATAATTTCCCTTGCCTTATTGTATATACCCATGGTTTTAACCAGCATTTAGAAAAGCAAGGCATATTCAAACTCAGGAGAAAACATGGGTGCCTAAAGTAGTTACTATATCTAGTTCCTACATCATTCTTGCTAATTCTATGGTATGGATTATTAAATAATCCTAAGCAGAGTTAGACAGGTTAAGAGCGTATGTCACTCATTAGTGATGTGGTAGACAGTATGACCAAATGGTGTTATCTTGCTACAGTGTAATAAAGCATCTGCTGTTCTTGCCACAGAGCTCAATGTCTCAATTTTTCCAATCTATGATTAGAAATCTTCACTATAGGCTAGTCTATCACTCTCCATACTGTAGTAGCTAATACATTTGATTCCAGTACATCATAATGAACAATTGGCTCCATAGTTTGAATACTTTTTTGGGTAATTATTTAGTACAGCACCTAAATCACAAATATATTTAATGAATATTTGCAAAATTTTAGGAAGGAGAGTTTCTTCTAAATGTTTTTTTCAATTCAGTTATTTTGTAGCGGGAACAGAGAACAAAAAGATACCTGCTCTATGTTAAGTTCATATTTTGGAAGGTGTGCTACTAATTCTTTAATCTGATTTCCAAAAGGAGGATGTCTGTTCAAAATCTGGAAATTAAAATTCAGATAGCATTCATAGTGATTTAGAACATAGACCAATATTTGCTAAACATAGCATAAAAGCCATTTACAAAACATAGTCTTCCTAGTATTACATTGTTAGCATTGTTCTTTAAATCAATCAACATGGCAACAGTGTATTTTGGGATACATTTATGTCAGTTTGTCTGTCTTGCTTAGGGCACATCCAAACAAACTTCTATCATTGACTTGAAAATGCCTTGTCAAATGTTCATTAAAAATGTATCTTGATGCAGATTTCCCCTCATCCCCAGCCTATTAATGAAACAATTAACTTCAGATTCTTACAAACAGATGTGAAAATGCTGTTTTCAATCTTCTCTTAATACAAGCATTGCATGATTTTGGCACCATCCATATTGATGACATAGTTAGAGGCAGCAATCTGGTCAGGGAATAAAATCCAATAGTCCCTGCAATATAACTTGCCCAGCAGGAAACTCTAAGCACAATTCTCCAGCCTCATTAATGAGGCAAAGTAAGGACTAGCTATGTAAATAGAGCAAATACATTCTGACCTTTTATATCCCATCTTATAGGTTGGAGAACTGGACACAAAACTGGCTATCTGGATATGCCTTCAGGATGATTTAAATAAACTTCCCGTATTCAACCTCTGTTTACTCTTTTTTCTTATTTTCAGCTTCCATTTCCAACCCTCTCCCACCACCAATTGCACTTATCCACTGTTTGAATTTATCAAATGAAATAAGAATGATAAAAACACTATGTTTGTGTACTACAGCTATAACAAGCAATTACATATTTGTTCAATTCTTCTATCAGTTACAGGTGATTCTGCAATCCTGGCAGTATGAATTCCTTTTCTGTTTTCCTCACCTCAGATACCTTACTGTACTAGTATCTAGGCTTGAAAAACTATGAATTCCTGGCAATAGAACGTTATAAATACTGTTTATATCATGATTCAATACATTTTTTCTAGAATATTATATATACTCTCAGGAAGAATAAATCTAGTGTAGTATGAACAGAAAGTTTCTTGTGTTAAGGCATTTTTCAATCTCTCCTCTCTATACAGGCTTATAAAAAAATCTGGAGTAGTTTTTGAAAGTATAGGGAAGTCCAAAGAGGAAAGAGAGCTCCCTTATTACCACTTCTGCAGGTGAATATATGCATTTTACTGGGAAAAACAGCTGTGCATTCCTTCAAGATATTGATATGGTTTATTTAGAAAACATCAGAATACAAATGAGGTATGTTAGCAAATACACACACATATGTAACACACAACATAAAAATTATAAAATAAATACCAATTCAAGCTCTCTTGCATTTGTATCTTCTATTTTTTTAAAGGATGTCAATCCTGCATTCATCATTGCATTTGATAAACTCATGCCTATTAAAAATGGAGATATGCTAAAGATTAATTTGTCAAATTGCATTTCCTCATAACTTACCTTTTTTACTAGTAAGTAAATATAAAATATCATTTACTCTGAAATATATTTCAAAATGGTCATCTGTCAGGATGCTGCGACTATTGATTTAAGGATGGTGAGGTTTGACTAGACTGTAGTTTGGGTGCTTTATCCTTGGAGGTGTTTTAGATTGAAGTGCAGGGTAATAGGAAAAAAAGGCAACAACAGCAGAGATTGTTGGCAAAGTCCAAAGCACTAACAATATCCAGCTGGAGCATGGTGTGGTAGTTCTCCATCCACTTTATAAATTGAGAGGTATCTTAATGATCACAACTGAAAGTGCTAGGATTGCAATCACTGAGCAAATCAGTCTTGTGGGTGTCTTGTTTAATAACTGCTTTGCTCAACAACCAATATAACAATCCCAATTTTTGTTGTTAAGCAAGTATTACCTGTAACTTTTTTAAAAAATCTGATATTTAAAAAAACAATAGAAAATGTAGGAATCATCCTCAATATTATTTTGTGTTTTGTACTTCTAATGTATAACATACTGCTATACAAAATTCTCATCACTGTTGCTACTTCCTTTTATAAAGTTAAGCAGCATATTAATTAATAAATATCTAAAAAACATGCATGGATTCTGACTATTTTCACAAGTGATATTTAATGTAACATGAAGCACACATCTCCTGCATTTAAATTTTCCTCAATATCTCAAGCCTTGTCCAATCTGAAGATGGAAAAATAAAACAATTCTATCCTACTATTTTTTATGCTATGAGATTTAAATGATTGGACTTTACCCTAAATATAAAAAAGTTCCATTTTTGTATTGTATCCCGAATTGAAATGTAGACTAATTTTTATGGTACCTACCAATTTTTTCCAGCTGTTTGGATACATAGAGTGAATTTTCCCAAAGTCTACATCTGAAGCACTTCGCTAAAATCAAAGCGTTTAGTAATACAATAAAGTTGTTTTGATGGGTAGCCAGAAATTCAGATAACCCTATACAAGAAAAGAAACAAGTGTGAAAAGAGGGAGAGATAGAAAAAAATATATGCTCATATATATTACCATTATTACATTATATGGTTCATTGTAAAGTCAGCCAGATGTTCAGATGGATTTGGCATTTTTGTTTTGAATTCTTTTCAAGGACCTGGAATAGGAAGATGTGGATGTTTGATGGTATTACAACTATCATCGCAGAATGTAAGCTTATTATTATTCTTTAAAATGCATTGCTTCTCTTTTTTACTCTTATAAATCACTCAAATTTATTAGAAAATGAGTGGCCCTAGAAATTTAAATTAGCGACTGCCTCATTTAGTGACCATCTCCAGTTACGATGGTGATTACAAAAACGCCTTTGTGTCCAGTCTTTGTAGGTCTGTAAAGCAAAGGAAAACTGAACATTGTGAAATTGCACTGTTTCACTTAGCAAACACTATACTTAATAACTGAGTTGCCAGTTCCTACTGTGGTCACTAAACAAGGATTAGCTGTAAGCAAATATATAATGAAAAGAATAATTTTAAATTTTACCATACATTTTGTAAGTCTTATGCCATTTCTAAAAATGTTTCCTATATCTTGCGTCAAGGTGAAATCTTGTATGGGAATGCATCCTAACTGTGCCTGAATAAGACTGAAAAAGAAGTTATAGATTTTCAAAACATTGAAAACACCAATATGTAAATATCATAAGCAGTAAATCCATTTATTTTTAAAAAATCAGTAGGAGTTAGACTTATATACTGCTTCACAATGCTTTAGAGCCCTCTCTAAGCAGTTTACAGAATCAACATATTGCCCCCAACAATCTGGGTCCTCATTTTAATGACCTCGGAAGGATGGAAGGCTGAGTCAACCTTGAGCCGATGAGACTTGAACTGCCAAACTCCTGACGGCCATCAGTCTGCCAAATTAGCCTGTAGTACTACATTCTAATCACTGCACCATTACAGCTCTAGATAAAATCTAGAGAGAATGGAGTATAAGGAAATACCGTATAATAGTTCACCAATAACCCTATTTTTAAAAATAATACTACTAATCTATTGTATAATATAATTACCAGTTTAATTACCTGTTTATTATTTTAAAATAATAAGAATAATATATTGGATAAAATAATTACCAGTTTACTTTCATTTCTCTTGTTTTTATTTTTCCTTCCATTGGATATCTGTACATAAAATATATAATTTTTTATTTATTTGTACTAAATATTGTTGTTGTTAGTTGCAAAGTCATGTCCGACCCATCACGACCCCATAGACAATGTTCCTCCAGACCTTCCTGTCCTCTACCATCCTCTGGAGTCCATTTAAGTTCAAGCCTACTGCTTCAGTGATGCCATCCAGCCACTTCATTCTCTATCATCCCATTCCTCTTTTGCCCTCAATCTTTCCTAGCATTAGGCTCTTAGGTACTGAATATATGGCATTAATTTAGAACATAAAATGAGATGTATTTCTCATTATCAAGAAGATATGGCAGTATCATACACATAAATAAGAATTCAGTAAGATTTATTTATAACTACCCTGTTTCCCCCAAAATAAGATATCCCCTGATAATAAACCCAATCAGGCTGCACTAAATCAGCATGCACTAAAATAAGCCTCCCCCCCCGAAAATAAGCCCTCCCTAAAAATATTTAAATGCAGAGTTGGAAATCAGGTAAGACAGCAAGAGGCTCCATAGAATTATAGTTTCAGAGCAGGTTTGTGACACTCCAGATGCTCTTGAATTGTGCTGTTCAGTTTGGCTATGTGGATTTGAGATGGGATTTGCCAATCTCTGGAAAAATAAATTTTCTCCATACTTTATAGCTTCAAATGTGCACATTTTAACATTGAAAGCTCTAATGGGTATGGCTCCCCACCCTCTGATCCCAGTGAACTCCTCATTTTTGAGAGGTCTCAAAAACAGGTAAAGAGATGTTTGGACATTTCCTGCAGTGAGTACAATTGGACATCTGAACTTATTCTTTTGTGATACAATCAGAGCAGGCTTGCTTTTCTACTTTATTTGTCTATGGAGATTCACAGTCATCCAGGTCATGATTGTCCCAAAGATGTTTTTTCAAGAGGCACCTTGCCTTTCTACTTTTTCTTTGAAGATATTTTACTTCTTATCCCAGAAGCTTCTTCAGCCCTGGCTGCATGGCGGGGAATGGAAGGATTTATACTCCTTGCAGACAGCTGGTCATTTGCATTCTTTTAGAGAGTCGTTGAGGCCATCTGGAGGTTTATCTGTATCCTCAGGGTCACCTGAGTACTGCAAATGGAGACTTCTTGGAACTGTTGAAAAGATTGTATTGTAGACTGGAGATAAATGATGCATATCCCTCCCCCTCTGTTGAGAGAAGGCTGTTCAATTTTGATAATGACCAGCTATCTGCATAGGTAGGTACTATTTTGTGTTGGCAGCAACAGGTCGGTCCCTCCAGTATAAAGAATCCCAGAGCTCAGTCCTTTCCTTAATGTTATTTAATATCCATGCAAAGCTGCTGGAAGAGATTATTTTTCAGTTCAGAGTGAGGCAATATCAACATGTGAATGATACAAATTTGTATCATCTACCAAATAGGAGATCTGATAAAAGTTATGACCTGGTGTTTGGAGACTTAGAAGGGGAAAAACAGATTCAGACTCAATCCAAGCAATTTTGGGTTAAAGCCTACTAATTCTAAAAAAAATACTATCATAGATTCTTGATGGGAATTATTGTATTCCCCCAACAACAGTAGGTTTGCAATCTGAAGTCCTTCTGAATTTGGGGCTCTTTCTGGAATAGCAGGTAAAAGACATGACGAGGAAAGTTTTTGCCCAGGTGCTAACATCTCCAATGTGAAACAGCATTAATTGTAAGTAGGACAGAATTTATAATAACTTAATGTATAGGTTTTAAGCGCATACACTATGCAAAAGACAAAAATGTTGCTGTAATTAAAATTACTCTTTAGTCAAAAATAATTTTAATTTTGTACCTTATGTTCATCCACTTCTTATCTTTGTTCAAGGAATTAAGTACTTTTTTCTCATTTGTTCTTAACTTGATGTCTGAAAATTCACTGCAACCAGATATCAATACAACCTGTAATAGTTTCTTTCATTAATTTTAAATTAATTTATTTCAATATATTTTAAGAACTTATTTTAAAAATTATCCAGTTACTTGGATGTAATTCCAGAGAAACAGGTTCAGAATTATCTCTGGCAGTTTAGTTTTAATAGTTCACAAGACTTGATAGAGGTATTATTTAGCATTTTTTTATTTGTGGTTGTTATTTTTATATAATGGTTTACCTTATCCACATTTCTGTGAAAACAGAATGCACTGATCTCAGTAGAATTTATTTTTGAACAGACATGCATTATTGGATAATGTTGTTTTTATTACTAAGCCTGGAAGAAAAGTCTATAGTTTTTCCTAAAATTCAGTTGGACACTTTAATATGCAGCAGGAAGAGGAAACGTAGTACATTCTTGTAATATGGATTAGCGCTGAGTAGTGAGAAATTTACAAACCAAAATTTGAGAATAAAATATATTACTTACATTACTGCTGTTGTTTTTATTATTTATTTCTTAATTTTATCTAAATTGTAAGTATCAAGATACCACATATTGGGTATATTTAACAGAGTCCCTACACAAGTATGTAACACCCTAAAAAGCAAAGAATCTGCTTTTAAAAGCATCCCATGCATTTGAGCCAAGATGTTAAACAAGCTCTGACAGCTACTGTTGTTTTATTATGAATTGGAGTAGCTGTTTATGACCTCCAGCATTTATGATTTAAGTTGCTTAAATTGTTGTTTTTAACTTTGTATACCACCTAGAGCCGGGGTGTCAAATTCAAGGCCCACTGGCCGGATCCAGCCTGCAAGGTGCTTAGATTTGGCCTGTGGGGCCGCCCTGGAAAGAGCGAAGGACCAGCCTGCGATGCTTCTACTGGGGAACACAGAGCTGTGTATTCACTGGCAGAGGGATGCAGGAGGCCACCGCAGCCGAAAATGGAGCTCATGAGGGGTTGCAGGCAGCCCTCCTGAGCTCCGTTTTTGCTGGCAGAGGGTTGCAGGAGGCCATCGCTGACTAAAACGGAGCTTGGGAGCCTGTTTTCACTGGCAGAGCACCTTGGACCACCACAGGCACCCCCAACATGAATGATGTCGAGCTGGCAATTCCCACTCTGGCCACACCCATCTTGGTCCCAAGATCAAACACAACCCTGATGCAGCCTTCAATGAAATTGAGTTTGACACACCTGGCCTATAGTCACTGCAGTGAGATGGGAGGACATATAAAATTTATAAATAAATAAAATTTGATTGGTTCATATTTATCACAGTTGTACTATAAGGATAAAACCTGGCATTACATATTGATTTATCTCATTACTTAATTCATTGAATACTTTAAATTTTTCCTATGAACAGACTGGCAATATATGACTGACACTTCTGAAAATCAGGATAATACCATACAGCGACAGTTGGCAGAGCATCATCATAAACATATATTATTATGTAACATCAAATACATTTAAAATTAAATGGGAACCAAATTTCATTGATACATAATCTCATTGCTACCATAAAAATACCAAAATTCACGGTTCAGTGAATTGTTGCAAAATAGTATTTCAATGGTCTAATGAAAAAAAAACCCACCATAGACAAATAAGGAAAGCAATGAAAAATGTTTGTTTTACCAGAAAATGCCTTTCTATGTTATATATCATTAAAAAAATAAAACAGTTTAAATATCCCAGTTACAGTTATTGTTTCATATATTACTGTGGTTCTCAAACGATATGCTTCAGCACGAAAACCCTAACAAAAACAGTTTAAAGGCTTTTTCATATTTCCTTCATTGGGTTTTTAATCCAAATATTGCCCAAATACAAGGAAAATTATGTGTGACATTTCAAGGCAAAGTGAGATTTAATTGCTCCACAGGATAAATATTTAATGAGCAAATTGTCTAAGCAAAACACATAACTTCCCCCAATTTTTAAGGAAATTTTAGGAAATTAATTTTTTATTTAGAAATTGGGGACAGATTGGGTACATTTTGTCCAGACTGACTTTAAAAAGGACTTTATTTATTTATTTATTTATTCATTAACTCAGTATGTATGACCCCCAACTTACCACAGTGACTCTGAGCAGCTAATATCATATAAAAACATTAAAAATATAAACATAGGCAACAATACATTGACCTTAGATCCATAACATCCACTTTATCTAGTCTGTACTAAATACTTAAGCTGAACCACAATAAATGTATACAAATAATATAAATAAGACAAAAAAGGAAGATGAAAAGTTGTATCCACTCAGTATTAGTTATTTATTACTGTTAAAATCTAAAATGTAATAAGATTTGACATCTGCAGCAAGAATTTTAGAAAAAATTCTTTAAAACACTTTAATATGAAAGCCAGTTTGGTTATTAGTTAAGGCACCAGGATAGAATCCAAGAGACCATGAGGTCTAGTCCAGGGGTGGGTTCTACTTACCTGTCCTACCAGTTCTAAAGGTGCACGCACTTTGCGCATGGTCGGGATGCACAGTGCGTGTGTCTGGCATGTGCGTGTGCTTTGCGCGTGCCAGCTGGGCACTCCTGCGCATGCACAGAAGCTTTTTTGCCGAAAAATGTCAAAGCGCGCTCCATGCGCTCTGCGCACGGAATGGTAAGTACGGGCGCACGGGGGGGCGCGGTCCAGAACGCGTACAACCAGTTCGATGACATCACAGTGTCACCGCTACCTATTCGCGCGAACCGGACCAAACCAGGGGCAACCCATCACCGGTCTAGTCCCACCTTGAGCACAAAGCCACCTGGGTGACTTTGGGCCAATCACTCTCTCTCAGCCCTAGGAAGCAAGCAATAACAAACTTCTGAATTCTTATCAATGAAAAATAATGATTTGGTAATGCAGTGTAACGTGTCTTCTTTAAAAAGACTATTCTTTTGTGAGCCACAGAGAATTGGTGATCCAGTTCTACAAAAGTTATTTTCAAGTTGAACAGATTATTTCCCAATAACTTTGCATTAGAATTTAATGCCATTCCTGATAATTGTATATAACTGTACGATATAAATTCTTCCAGTAGCTTGCACAATAATTAATGAACTACAAGTCATTTCTCTTCCAGCTCATAACTCTGATCAGAGATCTAAGCCAAATGGTATGAATTATGTAAAGTTTCAATAAAAAGCAACTTTCAAAACTCTGAAATCATAAATGAGTTTTCAGCTAATTTGTAAGAGTATTAATTCTTCATATGAATAATAAAATTACCAGTTCAGATAAAGTTGCTGTTCCGTTAATCATGAAACACTTTTTTACAGTGTCAAATGCAATATAATACCAAGCCATCTGTCGTCCAGTTTCTGTAGAAAAAATAAATATATAAAGCAATTAAGTATTTTTAATAAGTGAAATATAAAAGACATTTTTTTCTTAGTTGAATAATAGCTTTAAGTTTGAAGAACGCATATGATAGGAAAACCCCTTTTTAAAGTAAGTCCAGTTGTCCTTTGGAACCAATTATCTAAAGAGGTGGGAGGTTCCTCTTCACTGGATTGGCTAGATAGCCATCAGTTTTGGGATGCTTCAGTTTGGATTCTCGGATTGAGCACAAGATTTGGCTCAATGGTTTAAACGGATCTTCCAACTCTGTTACTCTGTGACATTGATTTTAACTCAAAGGACTTCAAATTATTTTTAGCTACTCATTTTTATAGAATGGGAACATATAATAAACTAGATTTAACCATAAAATATGGTCTAATCCAGGGGTGAAATCCAGCAGGTTCTGATAGTTTCTGGAGAATCAGTAGTGGAAATTTTGAGCAGTTCAAAGAACCAGTAGCGGAAATTTTGAGTAGTTCAGAGAACTGGCAAATACCACCT
>JANHFM010005720.1:36389-47623 GCA_032468115.1 Grayia smithii | reverse complement strand
GTTCCAGGCTGCAGGGATCACCACCACCATTGCTACTGTTGTCCCCCATCACTGCTGCTGCCTTTAACCACCTCCATGCACCCCATTTTTGGTCTCCGCACACCCTGTTTTCAGCCTCCATGCGCCCCATTTTTGACTTCTGTGCATCCCATTTTTGGCCTGTTCCAGGGTGGGGAGATAGGCGGCAGCAGCAGCAATGGACGACGATTGGTGGTGGCGATCCCTGCAGCCTGGAACAGCTGATAGGCAGTATTTTGGGAGGCCCATCCAAACGCCTATCAGCTGCTTGTGCTAAATCAGGTTGTACTGAAGCTGACTAGGCTGTTTGCTGTTTGCTGCAAGGAGGTAAACTGCTAGGAGGCAGAGGCAGAGGCAGATTTTTTCCCCTTATTTTCCTCCCCAAAAGCTAGGTGCGGCTTATACTTTGAAGCATCTTATAGTCCGAAAAATATGGTAAAGTAGCCACTAGAATGAACGAGGCAGGCTGTATACTCTTTACTCTGGGTCATATGATTAAGAAGAGTGAGAGAGGGGAATTTAAAATTGCTAAACCAGGAGTGAAATGCTACTGGTTCAGGCCAGTTCGCCCGAACCAGTAGTAAAAAATGCTTTAAAAAGTTTTTTAAAAAGCTCCGATGATCACACATCACACAGCTGATCTTCGGAACTTTTTTTTTACTTTTTAAGTATTTTTTTACTACTGGTACTGGTAGTTAAAAATGTTTTAAAAAGTAAAAAATAGTTCAGACAATCATATGGCACAGCTGATTGTCACACAGCTAATCTTCAGAACTTTTTTTTTAACTTTTTAAACATTTTTTATGACCAGTTTTCCAGAACTGGTCATAAAAAAATGCTTAAAAATAAAATAAAATAAAAGTTCCGAAGATCAGCTGTGTGGCAATCAGCTGTGTCATGCGATTTATGTTTGCTAGAAAGCAGGAAATCCTGTTTTCTAGCGAATCTAAATCGCGCAGCACAGCTGTTCCACCTCCTGCTCTTCTACTTACCTTTGCAGACTCAGAAAAGGCTTCTTAGCACATGTGTGCAAAGCATGAGTTTGGCATGCAAAGCGAACTGGTAGCAGACTTCAGAGCATTTCACCCCTGTGCTAAACTATCACCCAACTGAATCTCCCATTGGGATGGACTGGGGGATTTTTTGGGGGAAAGTTTTTCTTAATTCCCAGCTTGGTCCAGTTGATTTTCAAACTTGCTTTTGTTAACTTGATTGCATTTTGGATGCTTGGCAACTGGCTCACCTTTGTGGCCATTTTGCAGCATCTCATGATCATATGACCATAATTTTTAAACTAGTGTTTGCTAGTTTCTGGTTTCCAGCAAAAAAACGCCCATTGGGTATAATGGATTCACCTAATGACCATGCTGTTCACTTAACGATCATGGCATTTGCTTAATGACGCCACAAAAAATATTGTTCTGTATTCGCAAGAAGGAAAAGACAGATGAACATAAACAATAAGAGAGTACATATTCTGATTGCCTAGATTTCTACTGAAAAAGGAAAT
Organism: Grayia smithii; assembly: GCA_032468115.1. Taxonomy (NCBI): domain Eukaryota; kingdom Metazoa; phylum Chordata; class Lepidosauria; order Squamata; family Grayiidae; genus Grayia; species Grayia smithii. The sequence goes on along the minus strand of JANHFM010005720.1, from coordinate 46,095 downwards.
GCATAAGAAATACCATTAATGTATTGAATAAATTATTTGCCAACAGAAAACTGTTTTATCATAAGAAACAAATTACCACATCACATTTTAATTGTCTGCTTCAACTCGCAAATTTTAAGTGCCACCTACCATAATAAGCTGGATTCTTCAAAGCTCTGATATAGAGGAAAGTTGATCTCACCCATTCTAAAGCTATGTTCACATCAGTGATGGTGTGAAGCACTATTTCAGCATTTAAGTGCTCAATTAGATGTTTGTGCAAACTAATATAAAAAGAGAGAGAAAAGGAAAAAATAAGATACAAATTAAATGCATAAAATATATATTATTACCAACACATTTCATTCTTAAATAAAGAACTAGTGATTTGGGATCTAGTGCTGAACCTCTTAAATACAGATATTTAAAAGAATAATACATTTAATTAATTGTTAAATATTAAGATATAATTACCATGTTTCCCTGAAAATAATACCTTGTCTTATATTTTTTTGAACCCTGAAATAAGCACTTGGCCTTATTGCCATTAATAAGCCCAATTGGGCTTATTATCAGGGCATGTCTTATTTTGGGGGAAACAGGGTACCATATTTTTCGGAGTGAAAATTTTGGTGCGTCTTATACAGCGAATGTTGGGGCAGGGGGGAGGGGGGTTGGTGCAGGGCCGATCAGTTGTTTTAGAATGGGCCATGGCGGCGGTGGCAAATGGCTGCAGTGGCAGTGAACAGGCCGCGACGGCGGCAAACAGGTCGTGGCAAACAGGCTGAGCTGAACAGGCTGTGGTGGCACTGAACAGGCTGTGGCAGCAGCGAATGGATTGTAGCGAACGGGCCACAGCAAACGGGCCGCGGCAAACAGGCCAGATGAATACTGCTGGGAGGCAGAGGCAGATTTGTTTTCTTCTTTTCCTCCCCCCAAAAAGGTAGATGCATCTTATAGTCCAGAGTGTTTTATACTCCAAAAATATGGTAGTTGGTTGCATTTCTTTATGGGAGTTGGTTTCATTTCCTTATGGGATAGCTTAAAGATATTTTTATGTCATTCAAAGGAAAAACAACAACAAAGCCTAGCAGCCTTCAGCATAGGCCTAATACAGTCTGATTTCTTCTAAAGATTAACCTGAATCTTGAATTCTCTAACTGAAATTTTCAGATTAATAAGCAAACCTTATAATACCTCAAGTACACTGAAAATTCTATTCAGGGGGTCGAAGCTTGAGACAATCATTCTAAATATGAAAATAAATATGAAATTAAACTTGGATTTGCCTTGGTTGCACTAATTATATATTCCAGGAGACAGGAATTCTGCTGACACCTCTTGAACTCATGGTAAATTTTGATAATGCTGATTATGGTATTGTCAGACTTGGAAACAGTATTAGTTAGGTTCCAAGCTGCCACTTTCTGAACTGTGGGAAAATGGGAGGTGAGAATGGGAAGGAGTAGATAATAGCCATAATAGTATTATATAATTGGGTAAAAGTCGAATCACCTCGACATCTGGAGGAGGAGTGGAGTCAACTACGAACGTGCTGTGATTGGACCTCGTGATCTGGTGAAGAGGGTTGGGGAGGTTTTGATATATTGAGAGGAAACCCAGAACTTTCAGTTTCGGGTTTTCACAGGATGTGCCAGTATACCTATCTGAATAAATTGGACCTTTGAAACATGCTGGAGGAGGAGTTTTCATTCGGCGCAGGTTTTCTGGAACTCCGACAGGTATTTTGTTGGAGTTCTTGATGAAGCTGGAGAATGGAAATCCTGCTTTACTAGGTCTGAGGTTTCTGTTCCATTTCTCCAGGTATTATCAAAGGCTTATACTCAACTCATTGGGAATTATCCTGTGGTTAATTTAGCCTGTGGGGTTCTACAAGTTCAAATCTCCAGGACCAGATGATTTACATCCAAGGAGCTGGCAGATGTGATTTCGGAACTACTGAATGAAATCTTTCAGGGCTACTGGAGAATGGAGAACTAAAAAAGAGCTGATGTGGATCCAATCTTCAAAAAGGGTGGAAGGAGTGGATACAGGAAACTACAAAGCAATCAGTTTGATATCAATACCTGGGGAAATCCTGGAAAAGATAATTAAGTAGTGGATCTGTAAGCACCTAAAAATGAGCAAGGTTATTACTAGAAGCAGCATGGGTTTATTAAAAGCAGATCATGCCAAACAAACATTATTGCCATCTTTAATAAAGTGACTAAATTAGTGGATCAAAGAAATGCTGTGGATATAGTATACTTTGACTTCAGTAAGATATTTGATAAAGGAATCCACAGCTTACTTCTTGGAAAGATAGAACAATGTCTGAGAAGAGTGGACCACACCAGATGTATTTGCATTTGGTGACCAATGGCACTCAATGTGCCATTGGTCAAAGTATGTGGTCCTCAATGGAACTACATCTATGTGGAAGGAAGCATGCAGTAAGGTATTTCAAGGTTCTGTCTTGGGCATCTTTACCATCTGCATAAATGACCTAAATGAGGGGATTGAAGGGCACACATCAAATTTGCAGGTGATACCAAGCTGGAGGGAACTGGTAACACTTTGGAAGATATCTCAATATTCAGAAGGAACTTGTCAGACTTGAGCATTGGGGTCCTATCCAACAAGATATAGGTCATTGGTGAGAAACTAAGGTCCTGCACTTAGGAAGAAAAAGTTAAATGCACAGGTACAGGATAGGCAGTTTCTGGCTCAATAATAGTGTCTATGAAAGGGACCTATGTGTCCTGATGGAACACTGCTTATGAGTCAGCAGTTTGGCTGCAGCTGCCAAAAAGGCAGATGCAGTCCTAGGCTGCATCAACAGAAGGATAACATCAGGATCATGGGAGCAGCTCAAGGTTGACTCAGCCTTCCATCCTTCCGAGGTCAATAAAATGAGGACACAGATTGGCAATATGCTGACTCTGTAAACTGCTTAGAGAGGGCTATAAAGCACTGTGAAGTGGTATATAAGTCTATGTGCTAAGTTACCACAATATAAAAAGAGATGCTGAGGCCTTAGAAAGAGTGCAGAGAAGAGCAGCAAAAATGATAAGGAGTCTGGAGGCTAAATCATACAATAAATGGCTAAGGGAATGGTATGTTAGGCCTAATGAAGGCCTAACATGAAGGCTTAAGGGTGATATGATAGCAATCATTCAGTACTGTCTGTCTATTGGGAATTAATATAAAGACTATATAAATTGCATTAGCTATCTTGACTTTGCTGTTCAGTAGTTGCAGAAGTGATATACATTTCAGTCTCAGAGTACATATGGTCCACCTTCCTTTAAGCTCAAAGCAGAGATATACAGATGTTACATTTTGTGATGCCCTCAATGTTCAGAGTGGTCTGACTTGCTGGTCTTCCATGTACCAGGTTTTATATGAGTTTACATGATTATGTAGTGGCTCAGATTCAGATTCAAATTCCTTCATATTTCAGAAGGAGAAAAATAAAGAATTTGCACATCACCATTTTTAGCAGCTAGTGCTGATTTTTCCAATACACAGCAGCAAAATAACCTTAAAATGCAATTTTAGAGATATACAGAAATACTTCTTGTTTCCATACTTAGCTTTCTTTTGGAATTTGGAGTTTAAAGAGCATGTTAAACTATGTCAGTTTTACAATACATTCTAAAATGTGGCTATTATTTTTCTGGGCAGAGTTCCAGAAATCACTCAAAATACAGTAAGATGACAATCTAAGCATATATTAGGCATGGAAGTTGGTTTGGGTCAGTCACTTTTGCTCTCAGTCCAACCCACTTCACAGAGTTTTTGTGGGGAAAATAGAAGGCAGGAGTATTAACTATGTTCACCCCTTTGATACATGTATGTATACATATACACATAAATATAAAGATACATGTTCATGTACACATATACATATAAAAGATGGAATAAAAATTTAATAATAATAATGAACAAGTCCAGATTACATACAATAGGCAAATTGTGTAATCTCAAAGTGTTTAAATTTTGAATTGAAAGTAACTGTATTCTAAATTGAATCTGAATAACAGGACTAAGGGAAGAAGTTCTTTCCCCAGATAAATCCAGTGTTTTCTCAGTCCCAAAGCTCCTTTTAAGATGCTTAAGAAAAAAAGAAAATACATAACCATATATATATATATTAATAATAATTCTCATATTACTACTATTGTACTACAAATGGTTGCATATGAAGGATAAACTTGCTCCTTTTATATTCAGATGATTACAGTAAACATTCAGTGAAAATACTGTGTGGTCTGTTTGCCTTATTGCTTACTATTCTGGTTCATGCTTGAAAGAAAAAGATTTTCTTAACTTTTTTCCTCATAGGCCTATCTTCATGATCCTAGAGAAACATTTCTTTCCAATAATCAAACAAATATGGACAGCATTTCTAATTACATACTAAAAATAATTTAAGTTACCTGCTTTCTATTGTATCTGCACCATTTAACATATGAACATACTTGTCTCTTGTACTTAGCCTTGTCATGATAACTGCTGTTGCTGTTGTATCAAACTGTGGAAAAAATATATATACAATACACCTTCAAGCATAATAGAAAGTAAGCAAACCGATGTCTTTGCGATTTCTAATTCTGAAGACTTTAGGAAAGCATATTGTTATTATGTTAATTCAAGATGTTCCCCCATGTCTTTTATTTGCTATTGAAAATCCCAAAAGGGAATTTCTGAAATGTAAAGAGGTTATAGAAATACTTTTACTTTAATTAAATTAAATACTTTACAAAGATAATGAGCAAGGATTATGTTTCGCCCTCTATTAAAATATTATAAATAAGTATAAAAACAGGAGTCTCATTTAAGAGATGATCAATAAGGAGTATGGGCTGAATACTGCTCTAACAATTTCTTCATAAACTCATAGAATGAACATTAAAAATATCAAGTTTGGGTTCTGTCTAGGAATAGAATTTATATGAAAGTTGCAAAAAATAGTAAATTGCCAGCATTACACTTTACATACATTTTTTCTTGCAGCCTTGCTTATCAGTTGCAAAAGTTAAAATATAAAATTAAAATATTCTAGCTAGTGTTAACAACAAGCAATATGAACTGCTAATACTTTTATGAAAGTTTTTTTTCCTATTGTGTTTTACAGATTATTCTTAATTCACAAACATTTAACCTTCAATCTTAAACCCTAATAACTACGGTATATGTTTTCTCTTAAACATAGTTAATTATTCAATAATAGCTTTAGTAGGCAAAAAAAAAAACTTTGACAATAAGGTGGGCAGACATTCATTTGCAACAGAATTAATATATCAAATGTGAAAGACAGGTGCAGTAGTTAAGGCACTAGATTAGAAACAATGAGGCTGTGACTTCTAATTCTGCCTTGGATACAAAGCCTGCTACGTGACCTTGGTCCACTCATACCCTCTCTGCCCTAGGAAGCAGGCAGTTGCAAACCAATTCTGAAAGCTTGCCAAGAAAACTTCAGGGAGTGATCCAGGAAGTTACTAAGAGTTAGCAATGACTCCAAGGCGCACACACATACAATCAAACATATTAGTGCCAACTTTTACTAATTCCATATAAAACTTGCTTTAAGATACATTCATCTTACTTGAGGTCTTCCTGCTCTCCCAATCATTTGCAAAATATCAGTTTCACTGTACTCTTGAAACATTCCTCCAGCATAATGCATTGTTGATTTTATAACTACCAGGTGTGCTGGTAAATTTACTCCCATGGCAAGTGTACTAGTAGTAACTGCAAAAATCAGATACTGAACTTGTTACAAGTGATGAGTTTTTAAAAAATTGTTGATATAAGTATGTTTTTGTAACATACTAGACTTTCTCCCTTTCTATACAATGAAGTGAGAAAAAAGTTTTAAGCTTACTCATTCAATTCTCCATCTTATAATATTATATATTATATTTTGCTGACACAACCCCTATTATTTCAAAGAAGTATATTCAAATATTATGTCAAGTTGTAGCAAGACATGTCATTTTGCATATTATCATATGCAGCAACTGTGTAAGTATCTAGTCCACTAGTGACACATACATCTAAAAGGCTAGAAAGTGGAGATATGTGTAGCTCAGGATTAAAATTTAGAGATATTGCTGTTTGCTAATCTTGGTTTCTTCTTCCAATGTTTCATTACTGAATTAGTTAATATCATCAGGGCTCTGAACAAGGTAGTAGAATGTACACATATAAAATTTAACAAATACCACTAGTTTGGGTCAACAAGACACTGATAATGTTACTAGTTTGGTAATGAAGTATCTATAAGAAGTTAGTTAGCCAAACTAAAATTAAGAAAATCTGTAACAAAATAGGAATTTGACTCCAAGCCCTCTTCTTCATATCCATAACTGTTTACTTTTCCTTACTGTGCTGCCTTTGCATTTAGATAATTTTGAAGAGCAATTTTTAAAAGGTAATTATTAATTTACCAACAGGCCCTCTCAGAAATCCAGAGACCCAGAGTTTTCCAACTTTGGATTTTTATGGTTATAATAAAAATTAAAAATGACAGTACATAAAAATAAAATAAAAGTGCAAAAAACAGAATACCTCATCATGAGACTTAATTTCAATATTATTAAGTGAAAAAGGGATAAACATTCTGTCCCCATACCACATTTATAAACTGTCATGATAAATTCCATTTTTACAAGTTAAGATTTTTTAAGATTATCCCAGTTTTAAAAAATGAACTCCAAGCTCAAATTATTCTATTTTAGATATATTATGTGAAAATCTAGCTGTCTGGAGAAAACTTTAATGCTGGGAAAAATGGAAGGAAGGAGAAGAAGATGACCAGCAGCAAGATGGTTACAATAGTGAGGAGTGCATTGGTGGGAGACCTGAAAGGAACAGATTGTCATGAAGAAATTCTACCCATTGGGTTGCTGACAGTCAACATTGATGTGACAGCACATAATCAATCAATTAATTAACAAATCAATCATTCAATAACAGGTTGACTGTTAACTTTTTAAAGAAATAAAGTATCAAAATTATTTTTATTCGAAAAACCTCCAATTTGGTGTTGCGGTGGGACAGTTGTAGGTAGCGGGGCTCCGTGAATCCCAGCCAATTCTTCATTAGGAAGCCCTAAGGGGCTAAAGTCACCCTGGAGGGGTGATGAAGAAAGGAGAGACCCCTTGCTGATTGTGGGAGAGTGGCAGCTCCCCCGCTTGATCCAAGGCACCCTCCCAACCAACAAAGAAGAGAGAGACTGAAGCTGGGGCAACTAAAGAAGAAATACTAATGAGCTGGAGTGGTTTATGAACAGAGGATGGAATTAGGTGAGACGATTTTCAACTACTATATTAGAAACTTAACCTCAAATAAAAGAATTTGTGACAGAAAGACTCTCCAAAGTGCTGAAAAAGCAGCAAGTTAGCACATGGAGATTATAGACTCAGAAGAGAAATGAAATTTTAATGAAAGACTATGAAGTTTTAAAATATAGAAAGACCAGACTGGAACTCACAGTACTGTTAAAAGTGATTTTAATTTGCTGATAATATTGTTGGACTACTGGAAGAAATTGTATAAAGAAAAATGGACCTTTTGATCATTTGACAATCAGCTGTTATATCTTCCGTTTCATTTTAATGCTGGAACTTAGAGCTGGGATGCCACCTATTGGTGAAAAAAGATACTATACTACTACATTGATGAGTTGATGAATTGATGAGAAGAAGAAAAACAAAGTGAAAGGCAAGAAGACTGGAAGATTGTCTTTTTGTTTTTTGTTCTACATCTATTTGTTTTCTGGCTGTTTGGGAGTAACTGGTGAGCCTTTTGAAGATCTTCAAAGTAGTGTGGATTATAAACAATAGGAATTGCCCTCGAAACTGAACATTTGATTTTGTGGATTAATGAGACATGGGAAAATTTGGTGGGCCATTCTGGATTATAAATATTGTTTAATAAAACATTTTACAAGGCTAAAGAAGAAAAATTATTTTCTACAAATTTGGATAACTCAGAGGGAGTAAATTGGCAGACTTCGAGGACTATAAAAATTGTGGATTCTGAGGAACAGTTCTGGGATTGAGCAAATTCTTCTAATATTGGCTTTTGGGTGTTCTGGACAATTGGGAAATTGGGATTTTGGTGGATTATTGAGTAACGTTTAGCCCATTAAATTAAAGCAAAATGTTACAACAGGGAAAAACAAATACATTTCAAAAAGAAATACTATTGAAGCTTCAATGTATTCCGGAAGCTATGACAAGGAACCATAGGGAGATGAAGAAACTGATGCATGATACAGATGTGAGACTAGGAAACCCTCAGCAAAGACAATAAAAAATGAACAAAAAATTTAGAAAACAGTGGAGAAATTAGAAAGAGAAGAGGAAAGAATAGAGGAGATAAGTCAACAAATGACACGGTAAATGACAGATAAAGATACGGAAAAGATAGTAAAAATTCTTGAAGTGGAACAGGTAAAGAGGTTAAGAGGTCAAAATATAGAAGAGGACAAAGAGAAAGATTTCCCAGAAGTGATGAAAGAGGTTTTTTTTTTATTTCTATTTATATCCCGCCCTTCTCCGGAGACTTACAGTTTCGAGCACAACTAAGTGCTCAGCAAATTATTGATGGGTGCTCTAGAGGTAGATGTAGAGATAGATGAAATACTTAGACTAAATATGAGTGATGTAAGGGGATACAAGATTCCAAGAGAGGCACATGGGAGATTTGTCAAAAAGTCAATAAGAATTGAAATACTAAAAAGGGCAAGAGATGATGGATAGATACAGTATACTTCTTAATATGGGATTTGCTTTATTAAGGATTAGTAAATAGAGGTAGAGATTAGAAATTGGGAAAATATTATGTGTACTGCTACATAATATAATATATTATAATTACTAGGTATACGTAAATGTTAGAAGTTTTAAGATTACCATGTATACCTTAATAGCATTATTATTATCAGTATTGTGTATAAAATAAATTGACCCAGACAATACACTGTTCTCTAATACACTTATGAATGTCAAAGAAAAAACTATAAATAAAGTTATTTAAAAATATATTTTTATTCTGAAATGCCTTGTACTCACAAAGTACTGGTATGTCTCCCATATTAAAAGCTGCTTCAATTATTTTTCTATCAGACACCTCTACTCCAGCATGATGATAAGCCACTCCACAAATCAGGAGATCTACAAATGAAATTCAAACTTGAAACATTGATTTCCCCCCCCCTTATAACAGAAATAATTATAGTTTTTCCAGTTAGCACAACATACATACCCCTAAGCTTGGCTTCTTTTATTAAATTTGCTGATCTTTGTAATCTTCAAGGAGAGAACAAGAAAATATGGCAATTGCAATAAGTCATTAAATAAGTACAAAAAAGTAATAGTTTTTTTTTAAAGTTCACCCTGTTGAAGTTTATCATCATGATAAACTTCAAATTGAACTGGGATGAAAAATAGGACAACCCCATTTATCACCTGATAAGACTAACATATTTTCACTCGTTTCATGACACCAATAAATAAACATTTTTTAGTTCAGAAAGGTTACAAATAAATTTTCCATTTTAAAAAAGTTGTTCTCATTAAAAATTGTTCTCATACCAGCCAGCTGGTGGGCCCACGGGAGAGGGCCTTCTCTGAGTATGCTCCGACTCTCTGGAACCAGCTACCTCCCGAGGTCCGGACTGCCTCCACCCTACTGATCTTCCGCAAAGCAGTCA